>JAVIWB010001719.1:0-247614 GCA_031893035.1 Dermolepida albohirtum
AGAGGGTGTATCGCTTTGCTTCACTCCCACCCCACTTGCAATAAAAAAATTGCAAATATTTTACGTTTATTTTTCTACATAGTCTCCATTAAGGTTAACGCATTTTCACATCTATGTTCCAGCATTTCTAGTGCATCCTGAAAAAAAAAATTTGTTCAGCCTCTGCAAACCGCTGATTTACCGCACATATCGCATCATTATTTAATGGAAATACTTTACGACGTAACTGTTCTTTAAGTTTTGGAAACAGTTTGTAATCGCTGGGGGCCAAATCTGGCGAATATTGCAGTTGTTCAACTAATTCGAAGCCTGCCTGAGCTATTACAAATATTGCAATTACGGACCTGTGACTGGATGTATCAAAACCTATTTTTACAGACAAACAGTTGCGATTTAAATTAAACTTACCACAATTTGGTTTTGAATGAGTGCGAGTGTTCGCAAATTCTACACCATGTTTATCCACACACCAGCACATTCCAATAGCATTATGGCACTGGGTGGGTTTGTAGTACCCTTGGCTATCGCAATCTGGGACGTAATCACCTGAAATAATATTTATGTGTTCATATAATTTATTGAAAATCGTACACTTTTCGAATAGATTACGAACCCACTAAATTTGGTGTAATTTTACGTTTTACTGCTGCACACGGCCTTTCTGTCCGTTGGAAGCAGTGGCACCATTCCACAGGGGTAACGTTATCATCATGATTACCGTCACACTGCTGCAGGAACGGCTTCAAACAAACTTCACTTTGATCATGTTCAAGATCGTACAATTCTTGCAGAGACAAATGTCCATCGCTATTCAAGTCTAAATGCTGGAACATCCATCTTACCTCGCCTTTACATATTGGTGGAAAGCGAACTGGAAATACTAATTTAGTCAGTCGAAAAATAATCGCTATGAAGACTGGTAGGGGTACTACCTTTGGCTTTATTTCGCGGTCTCCTTCTTTTGGATGAATCAGACATTACCACAGAAAACCAATCTAAGAGCCTGTTGCCCATGGACTGTAATGCACTGGGAGAACATTCTCTCGCTGGGGGTGTAGCTGGAACCATACTGATGGGGTTGTTATACAACTTGTTGTCAATAACTTCGTTAAAATTTTTTTGTTTGTCGTCAACATACAAGTAGTTGTCCTGCAATTAAAATTATGTGATGGAATTTTGATTGCATATTTTGGCATTGCTTAATTGTAGAAAATATAATGAAAGTGGCGCCAAATTGCTATAAATACGAATATGACACCAATCTAATGCTTCTACAGATAACGTTACTCAATTAAAAAGAAAAATTAAAAAAATCCGAAACGAAACGGTTAATTTATATCTGAATGAAGTATCGAATGGTAACCTCTTTAACAAAAAACCGATAAAAGATTAAGGAATTCTCCGATTAGTAATGCAGATGAAGGCTGGCCAAGAATCGACGAACAGAGAATACAGATTTGCTGAGCGTTTAGTGAAAAATATTTCAACCCAATGAATGAAATAATTCAGTAGACTTGAAATTTGACATTACTCGATTACGTCGTTAATTTTTTCTTAGGGAGTACGCAACACTACTCTGGAATTAGTAAATGCGATGATACAGCGTCGATCATGTTATTTATTTGCAACCCCCCCTAAATAATTATTGATTGCGCTTTTAATTTATAAATACGTTAAACCGATAATTATTGTTACTTTGAGACATTATGTTAAAGTTTTGTAAGTCTTTCCAGGACAAGAATATTCGGTACTCGCCTGGCATAAGTACTAAATGATGAAAGAAACTAATCACCCAGTAAAAGTATATATTTTTAAAACGAATTTTGTACAAATGTTTACTGTGTTAGGAATAATAAATGATTAAATTTTCTTTGAAAAATTCATTCCCTTTGTAAGGAGAATTAAAGTAATGAGTTTCCACTTCACGTATACGAACACATTCTGCCATTTGCCCGGGTACGTTTCTAATAAGATGTTCTATGGCTTTCTGTGGAAATATTTCAATCTGTAGGGCATCGTAGCTGTTGTAAGTTTATTGAAGGAATGAAAGCATACCAATTCTTCCACCTATCATATCTCAGACATTTTTTATGGCCGATAGCAACCACGTAGGTTAATTGAGAATATAGTTGTTGGTTTCTTGCGGGAATTGTAGTGTAACAGCTGCTACATGAGGACAACCATTATTTTGATTGAACGTGACATTATTTAATCCTTGGATATGTGGTAAGTGAACAGTTCCAGAACTTCATAAATGTACCTTTAAGCATATGAAATGGTTTCAAAGGTATTCTAGAGGAAGCCCACTTACAATCCTCTAATGCAGTGCAGTCTCACATACGGAAAAATTTACTGCTTTTCTCTTCTTCGACGTCGAGTTCGTCTTCTACCCACACACAAAAATGAGATTCATCTGAAATAAATTAGTATTGTTCCACTTTTCATCCCAATCTAGTCGTACATTACATCATTCTAATGCCAGGATACGACGCCGATGTCCTGACTAATAAGGGTCAGTAGTAGTTATGAACAATAGGAAATCAACCCAAATTAACGAATACGGCAGCTGGCCCACAAACCTCGAAGTATTTTGCTGATCACTAAAGGTCAATAAGCTTAGTTTTCTAACTTCTCATTGGGTGCCTGTTCTAAGCCTTCCAGAGTCTCTTCTACGATGTTGCCTCTCTTCTTAGGATCAATCTCTCCAACAACAAATATCTGCAGCAATATTTTTTGCATTCATCTAGCATTACTCAGCTTATGCGGTTCAAAGGTACAACTCCTTTCAAAATCACATAGCTAGCGATAATTTGATTGTCTTCAGATTCTGAACATTTTAGTACGCTAATTCACAACTACATACTGTTACAACATAATAACAAATTAAACGGACACAAAATAAAGAAAATAAAAACGACTTTTTCCGTTAGAGGTTGACAAAAATTTATTATTCACAACATAGCAAATATTTTTAAAAGTTTGGTTCCAAAAATGCCTTTCACTAGGTGAGTTGTTCTTCTTTTGTCATATAATATACATAAGTATATAAGCGTCAGAAATCGTGCGTGAAAATCATTAGTGATACTGATGATCGATATTAGTAATCAGTATTAATTGGAAATATTTGTTATTAGTGCTTTGAGATTATTTATTGTCGGAGTTATTGCAAACATGTAAGATGAATATGCACTTCGCTCCTTTGTTCGTTTGGACTAGAGGGAGATAATGTTTTTTCATTCTTTGCTGTATCACAAAGTGGTACAAATGCACACCTAAATTCATTAACAATAACATAGTTTACCTGATGAGAGTTGATAACTCGAAACACGTTGTAAACAAGGTATCATTAACATTAGCATTTATTCTCATACGATCAGTTATTTGTAATTAGGAGTAATAAAATGTGAGACAGTTATTTCTGTTATTTCGACGTTTGAGTTTACTGTCGTCAAAGAAAGAATCCCAGGAAATATGTAACAATACCCGAAGTTTCCATATATTGATGCTTCTAAGACGCCTTTAACATATAACATTCAATTAAATGTATTACTTAAAAACACTATGGAGGAGATCATATTTCTTTGCAGATAAATTAATTAGATTAGGCCATTCTAAAATTATAAGATTATCTAGTGTATTTCTCATTAATACATGAATCGATACCAGTATATTTAACTGGAATTCCAATCTAGATAGCTACAAATTCATGCAATTTCCTAAATCGTAGTAGCGGATATTTCTTCCGTTCCATTTGAAAGGTTGTGTGTAGTCGCTATGATTTCGAGTTCACGTGGTAATTGCTTATAAATTTCAGATGCATGAAAACTCCAGAGATTTGCGAAACAACATATCATGATGCAGTAATGTCCACGAACGGCAATTTCCAATGAAATGTGCAGGCAAATATATTCGTTGCCTCCCTCGTGAGCGTGGTGCATTGCAAAATGTGTATTGATGTGACTGTCAAAGTTTCATTGAAATTGAAAGCGTCCAGCGACAGATTTCATTGTATTTTATACTGAAAATCTGTATATGTTTCTTTACCACAAATATTCTGCTGCAATTGACAAATTTTTTTCAGTATTGTGTAATATAAAATATTGTAGCAGCGGCAGGTTAATTCCTTGTCAACGTGTATTACTGAAACTCATTCAAAATATCATGTAGACACGGCTCGCTAGTACTGTAGCCTATGACATTTTTTAAAGTGTCTGGAAATGAAACTAGTCCAGGTCTCACTTATGATAAATCTAGGAAGGTGAAGGGGTGGTATAATACGTTTATACAAGTAAAATTTATGCAGAACTGTTAGAATCCTCGAAGAGTGTGTTCGTGATAACGTATTGACCCTTTTTTTGTTTCGTTTTTAGTTTAGTGTATTACAGTTAAATTAGTGGTGCGCTAATTTTATATTTTTATAACGAATTTATGCCCCATGGGCAAGTTGAAAGATAGTACAGTGAGAAAATTAGAATAGAAACTTTATTAGGGACTGGTTTGTATTTTCAAAGTGAAATTGCTAGAAAAGTAAAAACTTCACGCCGAGTAGTGACAAGAATTGCAATACTTATCAAAGAAAGTTTGCCCTCAATACCAAGAGGTTGACCGATAGAAAAATTATTAATATTGCTTTGCAAAACAGACAAGATTCCTCATAAAGGTATCAGAGCAGATCTTGCGAACTCGATTATAGGTTACTGGTTTAAAATGTCACTCGCCTGCGAAAAAAAAAACATAATAGCGGAAACAATGAATAAAAGTGTTTACAGAGGGCCAAGATCCATCAACAATACTGTTACAGAATAGAGAAAAGTCTTTGTATACAATCGTATCAAACATTTTAAAAATGCTTTCTTATGTTACGCGTTTGTTACTGTTGTTAATTTCTCAATCGTAAGCCGTATTCAGTGACGAGTCAGGACTCGTAATGGCTACAGAATCTATCAAATTTGTGAGAGGAACACTTTCGGAACGTTATAGAAAGGGATATATAACTCAAAGTGATAAACATTACCCGTTATGATGGTAGGGCCATACATTATTTGGGTTGAAACAGGACCTCTGTATTTTGTCGAAGGAATAATGAATCAGTGTCAATACAAAAATGTAATGGAAATGATTCTGGTACCCTTTATTACTTCACTAGATGCAGAATGTTTTGGCGATATACCAGTATTGCTTTGGCCTGGAAATTCACCAGACCTCAATCCAGTCGAAAAGGTTTGGTGTTCTTAAATGTATTGTTTACTTGTCCCAAAATTTTAATTTAAACGTCTTAAAAGAAAATATTGGAAAAGCCTGGAAAGAAAATTACAAGAAATTACAAGGGCCCCTATCGACACCTTGCTGAAGAGAATATGAGCAGTCATTCAAGATCAGGAAGGTTTGATCAAATATTGAATCGAATATATTCTCAAGTTATAAATATGTGTTCAAATGTATATCCAGGAATTTATGGTAAGTAACACACAGAATGTTGCACTCTAAGAAAAATTTAGTATTCGTCTAGAATCTGTCCGAGTAAGTTGTAATACGAGTATTCGTCAGCAAATATACAAATTGCCAAAAAGAAACGAATTGAGTGCAGAAATTCGTAGTACTATAATAACACAAAGAAAAATTGTCCGAAATTAAATTGATAGGAGAAGGTTTTTATTTTAAATAAGATAATTAACCCAAATATAGCGCTTAACTTTGTAAGGACTGCGTGAAACAAACAAAAGAAGAAGGACTTCTTGTAAATATGGTTTGGATCACACAGTTGGTCGATATGTATCCTATAGAGTTGCTCTGGGATGAGCTAGACAGAAAAGTGGGAGAACACTGTCCACAATCGCAGCAACAGCTGTAGGAACACCTTACAAATGCTTGGAGCAATACTCCATTTGAAACTCTTCAAAAACTTGTGTTGAGACTACACAACATTTGTAAAGAAGTTACTAAGTGTAAAGGTGGATATTTTAACAAAATTCGCTTAAAATAAAAAGTGTCTTCATAGAACTAATGATTTTACTTTATTTTATAAGGATTTATATGTACATATAAGGATTTATATGTAGGAGACATGTGTAAAATAGAAATATACGTTTTAAATTTCATTTGTGGATTTTATTTTGTTGAAATTCTAAAATCGTAGGGTGTGCTAATTTAATTACCAGGTACTGTAATATTGACAACGCAACCCTTTCAAATATTTAGTGAAGGTATTACTAAATGATAATCTGCAAATAATACAAAAGAACCAATAGTAAACATACATTATGCGCGCGCCTTCAGTAATGTTTTTATTTAGAGTCGTTTATGGTTTTAATAGAATCGTAAGTAATTTTCTAACGGACTTGTGTTTAGAATAGAGGGGCACTTGATCAACTACGCTGTTCAACATATTGCTAGAATGGATAGCAAAAAGAAGCGACATAAACAAATTAGACATCTTAAGAGCAAGATGTAAATGAAACGATAATACAAAATAATGAGAGAACTATATATTCATCTTCCGGATAGTAGCGAAAGCATTTATATCCTTTAAATGTAATCGAACAAATCGTGTTAACACTGACGTGCGAATATAAACTGCAGTTATCAGATATATGCAGATAATGTGCAGTATTGGTCTGAACAAAATAGGAACTAACACGAATATGCCCGAAATTTATAATGAAGGAAACAACGAATCTAACCAAAACCATAAACCAAAATACGCAGACTTCCCAATATCACAAAAAGGACATGAGGAAAAGTAGAGACCTAACTACAGATTTTAAAGCATCAAAGGTAAGCTTTTGAGAAATCTAAAACATGTTCTAATTTATTTAGGGCTAGTTATCACTAACTAAAGAAATAAAAAAAGGGGAAATATGAGCAAGGTTGACAAAATGGAGAAAAGTGTGCTGATGTACGAAACAGAATAATAAAATCGAAAGGAGTATTTAGACAGGCCAAAGTTCATCTATACAAAACAGTTATCACACCAACAAAGATGTATAACAGCAAAGAATGGATAACCAAAAAAGAATAGAACAGAAAAGGTAAAGCGAAATCCGTTCGAGGAGAACAAAACTAAGAAGTGAGTAGCCCTATGGAGAGTCAGAAATAAGTTTGTAAGTAAACGCAGCTAGGCTGAAAGTTAGGTCATCTCACCGAGATGATTCACGAATTCATGAAAATTTTCTGGCGGCTATATTCTTCTATTCTGTTTGTTTAAATATCCCGGAATATGAATCCAAGTTTCATTGGAAAACTATATTTTGATATTCTTATAAAAAGGTTAATATACTATTTTTTCTTTCTATGTTAATGGAATTAACACTCTCAGTGATTTAGAAGAGGTTGAATTTTGTTTGAAAGTTTACATCTTCACAGTATTATGCACAATACAGTTATTTTATCAAATATTAAAGGTTACCTTTTTGGGCTTAGAATAAATGAAATATTTATAATGTTTGTTGTCATATTTAAAGTCTTGAGGTGTGAAGGTATAGACATCGGTTTTTGGAGGCGCTTGAATGGATTTTCCATCGTTTACATAGCCAACGCTTGTCCCTGTTTTGTAAAGCGTAGCTTTCTTTTTATTCATAAAATTATTATTTCGCTCCTGTTGCCGTTGTTTTTTCCTCAGATGGATATCATTTTCTGTAAACAAAAAAATAAATATAAATTTGAGATGCTCTTCGAATGATGGGCAAATACGTTTGTAACAATAGACCTGGACACTTTCTCTCATTTGCGTTATTTGGTGCACATAATATCTAACATTAAAATACCATTTTTATAAACTAATGAAAGGGTAAAAATAATATTTGATTCTAATATTAAAACGTTTTTGTGCTGCCGTAGAAAATATATTGCATTTTAATAGAGACGTTCCTCGTAGGATTTACTATAAAATATAAATAAACCAGTTAAGATTTCTGTTAAAGACTTTAAGTATTTTTCATGATTTATAGTTAGTTTGTTTTGTTAATTATTTATACTCTTATGTATATTTAATTAATTTATTCATTTATTATATAATATGTACATACAAGGCAAAACGACATGCGTGCTACGCGCTACGTTTGACACGTTGGAAGTGAATTCCGTTGTCGTTTCAAGATCAAGATAAATTAAAGATTGCCATAATAATTTTGTTACTCATTGTCCTAGCAACTTATTCCTTTGTTATCTGAAACACTTGTTATTGTTTGCCTTTTAACTGCCATTATATACGTTCGCCTGCATGAACATTCTAACCCACAAATTGAAGCAACCGTATCTATAACGCACATGGGAAAAATGGCACAATGAGAAGTGCCATTTTGTCTTACATAAATACGGATTGTGTTGCTCTTCCTTACGTTAATTTCATAACTTTCTTTTTGCTTCAGATGGTTCCTAATTATAAAAAGAAAGTGAATCGACAATCCTGGTCGAGTGAACTCATACAGGAAGCGATATAAGCTGAAAATGATAAAAAATATTCATGACGGTAGTGTAACAAAATGTCTCGATTATTTCAAGAAATCACTGAGTATTAATCTGGAACATAGATTAATCACATATACATTAGATCTATTACCTACGATTTGCGGGAAATATAATATAAAAGTTTGTATGCTATTTCCCCAAATTCGTAGATCCACAGTTTTATTTTTCGACATCCGAACATATCCTTAAAGTTACCTCAGCCGCAAGGGCCCAAGCCCTTAATAGACCTCGAAGTCAGGATTATTTCACAAAATTGGAAGAAGCAATTAAAACTTATACAGACAACGATGATTTTTAATATGGATGATGAATCTAAACGAGCTCAAAAGTAATGCTAAGAGAGGTAAAAAGCAAGTTGGCGCTATTACGTCTACTGAAAGGGATATTCATATGACAGGTGTGTTGTATGAGCAGCGCTGGAATTTTTACTTCACCAGCATTGATTTTCCTGAGAAAAAAATTCAATCAAGTTTTGCATGCACCAGGTACCTTTCCATTGTGTAATGAGTCAGTGTATATAAGCAGATCTCTTCTTCAAATAGATTCAGCACTTCCTGAAGTTTGTAAGAGCTACGGTTGGAAATAAAGCATTATTAATTTTAGATGGCCACGCGAGCCACAGAAACCTGGAGTTTTTTGAATTTACTAAGAAAAATCACGTCATACTGTTTTGTCTCTCAGTTCACTGCATGCGTCGAGTTCAGCCCCTAGATGTCGCATTTTGTGGACTTTTAGCAACTTACTATGACCAAGATGTTACAACATAGCTAAAGGCACATCCAGGGAAGAACTGTGTCAAGATACCAAATAGCATCATTATTTACAAAAACTTACAATAAAGCTACTAATATCGGAATAGCTCTTAGTAGATTTAAAGCCATCGGCATTTCCAATATACTTTCTGATCATTTATGTCTACTCAGCGCTGCTACTGATATCCCTGAAGATGACACAATAAGGAAGCAGGGTTTCTTCCGGAAGCGAGAAAACTAATATGTCTGTATTACTGAAAGAATTGTCTCCACTTCCGGTAACAAGCGTATCATCATCACGTCTCATGAGGAAAATGCATATCAAAATGTTTCGTTTCTAAATGAATTAAAAGCAAAGGAAACTTAAAAGAAAGAGAAAGAGAGACGAAAAAGCGAAAGGGCTAGTTACAAGACGTATTCATATAGACTCTTCCGACGATGAACCATAATATGATAATGATGATACCAATTCTGATGTTGGTTGTTTATATTGTAATGGACTCTTCCACCAATCAGAGACTGAGAGTAATGGATTCAGTGCCAGGAACGTCGTCAATGGGCTCAATCTGTGAATGCCGCAGTAACTAAAAAGATTAAACAGTTCATTTGTGATGTGTGCCATAACTAATGTTTCAACAAGTGAAGCTACATATGTTAAAGAAAATATATAAATAACATGAGTGGTTCATTTTGCTCAACTTGTTAGGCAAAACGAATTTTGTTCGTCAAATAAATAAAGCGTTAGAAAAAATCTAAGCCGCATTTTTTATGTAATCTATAGTAAATATTAACAGGTGATTTTTAGAACGTATGTGATTTTGCTTATTCTCCCTTATGTCAGTTTTTTATAACTAAAAATCAAGACAAGCTTGTTTTCATTTCCAACATGATTGCAAAAGTTATCTTGCATTGTTGATATAATAAAATACTTATATGATTTAGATTTAATACTCCAAGAAGAGGTCAGATTATTACGAACATACACAATATTCCACATGCAACATGAACAAATCAAGTTTAGGTGAAACCGCGTCCTATCAAAATTACGCAGAAAAAATTTTAAATTTTAGAACTGAATTTGAAACATGATTTGTATACTCTCTGTAAGACAATGTTTCTTTGTTTTTCTTTAGTTTTCGCAAAAAAATATAAAATTAGTACCTAATCATATTCAACTTGAGGTAATTGAGATTTAGTACGATTCAAGTTTGATAACAAATTTCTTTGGGTTGGAGTGCCTGAATTTTACAGATATTTACCAGTCACACTTAATGACATGATTCGCATGTGAAATCATTTCCATGTTTGGAAGTACTTATCGAGGCGAACAATTATTTAGTCTTATGAAGAATTAAGTCTCCCGTCAGATCCAGTACCGACAACACTTATCTTGGGTTAGTTTTGAAACTAATCGCTATTTCCCTCGAAATGGGAAAGATATTAGCAGAGAGGAGATGCTAAGTGTCAGGAAGTAAACGCTAAATTGTCTTTGTCCTTTTTTTACTTCTATACTTTTCGAAATAAACCTACGTTTCTATAAATATTGAAGTTTTTTTTTTGCGGCCTCCTGAACTTAAACCTTTTTATTTCGGCCCATATTAGCCTTTGAGCTTGATATGTATGGTCTATATGTTTGTGGTACAAAGTATAGCAGAGTTTAGTTCATTCCCTCTATACGTCATACGTACTGGAATTAGAGTTCAAACCACTCTTTAGCATATATTGCACTAGAATTTAAATGGATCGTTGTGAAACGATAGAACTTATGTAAGCTTTATATGCGTGCAAGTAGTTTAAAAGTGCTTGTGTCAATTGTGACAGATTGTATAGGTACCTACATTATTTGTTAGGTTTCCTAACGAACCTTTCAGCTGATGTACTATGCTCAAAGCTTCATTTAAAGACAGCTTGTTGTTTTCTAATTGGAAAATAGCTTTGAAAACAAGGGAGTAATTTTCGGAAATTTGTGTTTGGATTTCGATATCTGTAAACGGTTGCTGGCTTAAGGGTATTGTTTGAGCTTTTTGTGAATTTATTTTCAAAATACCAGGTTTAACAATGTGAAATTCTACTATTAGATGAATTCAATAGAGTAAATGTGTTATGTGAAGCACTTCAGGACAAGACCGTTTTAGTATTTTGCCAGCTTTAACCGAGTTTGAACAGCCACTTGTAATTATCTTGGGTAAGCGATATACGAAATTTCCTAAGAGTGTTTTTATAGTATGCACTATATATTTCGCGTTTATTTCTTGTAATATTTTACTGCATATAAGAAGAGGCGACGAAGTCTTGCTAATCACAATTCATTTAACATCTGTAGTGTTATCAACTAATAGATATTTTTTTTATTTTCTAGCTTCGTTTTTATAATGTCCCTAATCGTGTCTTTCACTGGCGGTAAATTGTATTGAAATTGCCTTCTGGTTAGTAACTTCCAACGTAATGTATATCTAATATATGTTTAGCAATGTTTCACGTAGTTAATATAATAATAAAATCAAATACAAATGTATAATGTATTTTCATTTACCATTTAACATGTGGCGTTTGTTCTTAATGTGCCTGTTACAATCCATAATATCATACGATAAAATGTAAATGTATTTACACCCGTCACAGTTAACGATTCACCTTTGTGAGGCATATTTGCGTCCCTGACATGATGCAAGCTATCGACAATGCCTGCACGCCCCCCCCCCCAATCGTATCCTGTCGATGATTACCAGAGGATTGTTCAACCTTACTAGTAATTACCTGTTACTAATTCCATTTTAATAACATTCTCTGACCTATGTATATTTATCTAATAATAGTACACACGATATGAGCTTTTTTAAATATGTGACTTTGTTATTGCTATTTTAATGCACGGCTGTACATTTGATATTGGCATATAATCGGTTAAGTACCGATAATTGTAGCAATTATAATATCACCTTAAATGGTTAGTTTTAATAAGATAATTCTAAACAAAGAGTCTTGCATATAAACATCCATCACGCTTTCAAACAACAAAGAAAACATACTCCAGAGTTAGCAGATAGCGAGCTTTTAGTTAGAATTACCTGTATTATTTTTATCCATTACGATTTTTGTAGAATATAATTGTAAGTACAATTAAAAGTTCGGAGATGTGCCATAATTTTAAAATTAAATTACAAATTGAATTTGAAAGTTAACAAAGAATATTACGAGGAAATGATTTCTGTCTAACCGTGGAACAAAAGACCGATGAGTTTTTTGATAATTTTATTTTCCAACAAAATCTTCTTTAACTTTAACTCTTTTGCACTACCTGTCTCGCAACAATTGTATTCTATAAGAAAAAAATAATCTCTTCTAATTGGTTATCGTCTGCAGAATGACGTTCGCTGAGATGCTTTTCAAAATTTCTAAATAAAAAGAAGTTGAACGGAACCAAGTCTGGTTTATAGAATGAGTGGTTCAGCTCAAAGGAGTTATATTTGTGGAAGTTGGGTTGACCATTGGTTGGCTTGTGAACTCGCACATTGTGAAGAAGAAACAGGACTTCTTTGTGATACAAACGTGGACGATTTTGGTCAATAGCCATACGTAATTTTGCTAATGTATTACCATGGGTAACTGCTTCGCCCATATAATTTGTTTTTAAATTATCTTTTAATTTAAATACGAATCGATTTAGTTAACACTCATTAATAAGATGGCGTTTGGTATAATATTCGAACGAGAAATCCCCTTTTATTTAGCCAGGTACTCTCCCGCCTTCTATCATTAAACCATTCCTTTTTCCAACACTGGACGTATTTTTTCACGTAGGCCTTTTAATTACGTTTTCTATTAATGTAGCATTTTCACAATCTTTATTATTACGCTATACATGAAAATAGCAATATAACAAATACAACGACTGTTCTTACCCAGCTAACGCGATGTACTAAATTCATTCTGTGAATTTAGTACACGTCGCAACTTCCGGGAACTCAGACGCACCGCTAAGAAGTAAAGACGTGTGTTTATGCACAAATTTGACAGCAGTTATACGAACAATGGGGGGCTTTCAAGATAAATGGTAAATACATGCGCGTGGCGAAATCTTTTGGCTCGTTTTAGAAACATTCCAACCTATCCTTGTACAATTTACATTTATATTGGATGGTGAGTCCTATCTTTATGAACACAGGGCAAATGCAGGACATCGATTGATGGATAAACACTTTTTACTGTAACAATATTAATTACAATTATTATACAATTTACTGATGTTTTGTTAGAAACTAGCTATATGATGAAAAAATCCAGGCATTAGTGACACATAATAGTGTTAGCCGACTATTGAAAAAATAGCTTTATTGGTTTTAGTTGCTTGTCATTCGTCTCATTATTTATCATCTTGCCTTTCAAACTACGTGTTATGATTGAATGTTTTCAACTGTTTTTTATTAGTGTTATAATTGCTAGTGTTGAGTTTTGCTTAGACTATTTACGATATCGTGTCTTACTTAGTCTATATCAAATTATATCGTTAAACAGTCAAAATGTCGCTGAGGCTATAGCTTTAGCGGAAGATGGGTGTAGCATTCAATATACTCCAATTGCTGTTCGTGCAGCCTACAGAACTGTACATCGAGCTACTATTAGATACCAAAAAGGCCACACTTACACGATCCGTGATGACCGATGTTTAGCAAATACTGTTTTGCAGAATCGTCGCTGGTTGGCAGAGGTACGTGGGAGGAATGTAAGTAATAGAACGGTAAGAAGACTCTTCAAAGAGGTTGGGCTAGGATTTTTTAAACCAGTGATAGGCCCAGAGATACTTGCACAAGATCGAGTGGATCGCTTACAATTCGCAAGACAACACTTCGATTGGACAGCAGTAATGAAACAATATTCTCAGATGAATCCAGAGTTGCTTTCTGCTCTCCAGATAGTAGAATAAAAGTATGGAGAAGACCAAGAGAATAGTATTTTGAATACATGTTTTTCTCCGAGAAGGTTCATGGAAGAATCCTTCCAGAACATATTGTGCCCTAGGGCCCCTCTATTTGTGTTAATGGACGATTATGCTCGACTGCATGCAACGCATATCATTTCAGAATATTTGCAACGAGACCAAATTCATAGATTTGACCAGCGTGTAACATATTTAGAACATGCTTAAAAAGCGCGTTAGAGGTCATGCAGCCATCCCGGAGAATGTAAATGACCTTCGTATTGCCCTTCCTGAAGAGCAGAGAAATATTTCTCAAACTAATAATATTCGGGCTATTTTCAAAGTATGCGTCGAAGAATGGAAACTGTAATAAGGGCAAGAGGAGGAAATATGCGTTACTGATAACCTAGTAAATTACATTATGTAGAATTTTTTCTTCTTGTAAATTTGTAATTATGATTAAATGCCTTTAGGCAAATTCAAACTGCTTAAATTGTCATGCGGAATCGTATTGTAACGTTCCGCCAGTTACCCATGTTGGCAATATATCGGCGTAATACAATTATAAAAGTAAATTAAATCACGCCAAGTAAAATCGGGAATTTCAGTATTGGAACGGTTTCGGAATTTAAAATTTGTATATTGTGCTCTCTTTGTTTATATAATAAATCATTATTAATATAATAGTTGTTCTATATATTTACGAACGATATTTTACAACAGCGACTCCTTACATGACTAAATAAAATATATTGTGGTCTGAGTTCCCCAGACGAAAGCAATAAATTTCCAGTAATATAATACCTAAGACTATAAATCTCAAGAACTTATGAATTATGAATAACGTTGAGATGAATACATTTTTGTTTGCTAAAGACACCTTTGTTACACCGCAACATAATTTATTGGTTATCGTAAAAGAGATATTTTAAGTAGCAGTCACTTTTAGTGTACCTTAAAAACATATATGTATGTATGTATATATATACATATATATATACATAGTGTTAAAAATTAATAAAAGAAATAATAAAACATATTTACAACTTTTACATGAATGGCGTTCATACTTATATTTAAAATAATCCTTGAAATTTATGGTAATGTGTAAGCTGGGTAAAAAGTACTAAATATTAACGGCGTAGTAAAATTAAGTTAAATTATTGCTTTTACTGTTTTGTTTTTAAGAATATATCTTCCGAAATCTTAATAACATCCCATCAGATGTCAGTAGTAATACATGCTTCAGCGAAATGAAAATTGTTTGCAAGTTCTTTAATATATGTATGTAAGTTCTTCAATATATGTACATATGTATGTACATATGTAACGCAGTGTTTCTTAACCTATCAATATTTGCAACCCAATTTTCAATCACAAATCTCATCCTCCCTCATACAATAATACTCTATTGAAATAGTGCTATTTGAATGTGCTTTGATGTTAAGGTTACCTTACGAAACTGCCTTATTTACATTACCACGAATGGGCAAATTTATTGATATTTGGCAACACCGATTCGCTGCATTGATAAAATCATTATCAGTCTCTTTCTATCGCTCTCTGTGTTTTGTCAACTATATTTGAGATACTCGCGGCTTCTCGAGAAGTTTTGATTTGTCTCGAACATTCTGGAACGTCAACGCGTATATATATATAGCACCTCGTTCAACTGCAGTCAGTCTTAGGCGAGTCAATACTGTATGTTAATCTCTGTGTTGGCTGCAACTGTGGGTATTCGAGTAGCAGTGTACAGAATCATGGAGAGATTTTTAAGTGGTCGTAACCGAGAATTATACAGTAGTGAAGCATCAACAAGTACACAGACGAGCGTTGTTCCGAAGATAAAATCAAGAAAATATTTGAATTTTTATTTTACCAGCACTGAAGTAAACCAAGGAAAGAGGCCTTTGTATAACTTGCTCAAAAATTTTGGCAATAAACAACATGAAACCTAATAAGCTTAAACGACATTTGGAGACGCTTCATAAGAGTGCGTTAGCAAATTCTGAAAATTCTTCGAATTAAAATTTAAATCATGTAAAAAGTAATAATCATTTTTCAAAAAAGCTTTCCTGTAAATGAAAAGGTCTCATATAAAATATCGACATGTAAAAAGTCACACTATTGGTGAAGAACTAATTCTGCCAACTGGGTTGTAGAAACTATGTTTGGAGATAATTTTGTCAAGCACTTGCATTCCATTCCTCTATTAAATGATACTGTTACCTGTCGAATTTGTGATATGGCTGAAGATGTAGAGCACAGCTTTTCGGGAAGTTTCGTGACAAATTGTTTTCAATTCAGCTTGATGAAGCAGCAAATAGTAATAAAGATGCTCGTTTAATTTCCTATGTTCGGTTTTGCGATAGTATGTCAGCAGTAGAAGAACTACTTTTCTACAAGTCAATAGAACTCAGATCAACATCACTTGAATTATTTAATATATTAAACGATTTTGTGAACGAGGCGAATATAGAGTGGAAAAATTACATCAGAATATGCAAGGGAGACTCCAAAGTTTGCAAGTACTTGAGAAACAAAAGTCTTCACACTCAGTTTGGACACATTGTATAGAGAAGCTCTAGTTTCCAAAGAAAAGAGTCTTGGTCTAAATATTGTGCTTGACATGCAGTACGTTCGGCATTACTGTTTCATAGCGAAGCAAGATGGTCAACTTATGGGAAGGTCTTGTAACATGTTTATAAATTAAGAGACGAAATCGCTATTTTTGTAGAAGAAGAAAACAGGCCGTAAGTCGAGAAGTTTCGAGATGTTTATTTGTGTTGAAATTGAACTATTTAGTCGTCGTATTCGAGAAATTAAATACTTTGAATCTTAAATATGAATGATAATATTAATGCTTTCTGTATACAATTGGAAACGTGGAACAAAAATATAAAGCAAAAACACTTAGAAATGTATGTGAAGTGTGTATGAATTTAATATCTTCTTCTGGGCTTCCGGGCTGAAATCGCGTCACTGGTATAACTGCCAACGTTTCGTACCCACTCGTATGAGACATCTTCAGGGCTCAACTACTGCTACTGTTTGTTGCAGAGTTGCACGAGTGGGTACGAAACGTCGGTAGTTATACCAGTGACGCGGTTCCAGTCCGGAAGCCCAGAAGAAGATAGTATGGACCACGACCGCGGGAGTTTACTTACCAGTGTCATTATAGCAAGTTACCGGTGGATTCGGAACTCATTTCAAAATACTCCCGAAGGTCTCACAACTGCCGAAGAAGAAATCTTTAGATTCCACATCAAATGGCAAAATGAAAATGCAATTTAGTGATAAGTCACTGTTTGAATTTTGGACAGGGGTGGATGATAAATTTTCTACACTGGATACACAAGAGCGTTTCTTATATAATACTATTACCATTTTCAACATCTTATCTTTGAAAATCAGATTTTCTATGGCGGCTGTTTTTAAGACAAAATATAAATCTCAGTTAAATACAGAAACAGAAACTCTAAGTTCTTTTTCTCAGAACTTAGAATGTCAATTTTGAATACCAAACCCTTTTTTGAACAATTTTTCTCTGCAAGACAAGCCCAAGGGAGTCATTGATATTTATTAAACTTGTTTGTAATTTATGTCAGAATATACTTTAGTGCTCTTCTTTCAGTAAATTAAACAATTTTCAAATGAAAATTCATATTTTTTCTTTTTTTTTCAATGTAGTCGCGCCCCCATTTAGTATTATCACGCTCTATTAGAGGGACGCGCCCCCACCAGTTGAGAATTAGAATCTTTAAACATTGTTTGAAAACATCTTGTATGGAAGTAAATAGAAACAGAATCTTTTTCGTAGTTCATGTTTTTAAACAATTACGGTGCCTCTTAAAGTTTAAGATGATAATTAGGTTGTGCGCTTTTTGCTTTATAATTTTTCAGAAATAAGATATGTATTAATCTTTAATGAAGGTATATTCGTGAGTGTGTCTGTGATATATATTGTATATATTATTTGTTATAACCATTTATTTACAAATATTAAAGAAGATGAATTTAATCTTTAATGAATTAGTTTTTTGAAGAAATTTAAAAAACCACTTTCGAATAAATACAACTTTCGGGAAGGAAATTAAGAACGTGTTTTCAGTAATGAAATTGTATGAATTTGCGTATCTAATTTGTCAACAGTTCCTTTCGGATAAACACTCGATTTGCACGCAGCATACTAATGAGATGTTGCTTTAACTACCAAAGTATTCGGTCTCGAAATTCATCAGTTTTAACATGAGAAGAAATTTAAATACTTTTTCCTTTTAAGTTTAAGCAATAGATTTCTTTAGCATTCAAGGTATATCGCATAAAATAACTAAATATTTATGAACGTAAAAAAAAGCTTTTCAGACTTTGTTTGTAATATTATATTGTTTTACAAATAAACATCATTTGTTGAATATACTTTTTTAATATTTTTTTAATAATCTTACCTAAAAATTAAAAAATATTCGAAAATATTTTTGAAATAAGTGTAATATGAAGAAATCTTAATATTCAATTAGCTTCCGTAGCTGATGTCACTTGTACGAGGTTTCACTGTCCACACTACCAGTTTCTTAAGGATTTGCTATCAAACTGATTCTTTCTTTTGTCGTTCTTTCTTATATATGAGATCTGTTCGAAAAGTATCCGACCTGATGCTGTAACTTAGTTCCTAGCCATGCTATTGTCAAAAACAGTGCCCCCACCAGATGGTGTGGTCGTGTACTTGTTTAATTAGCGAGGATACATCGTTGATTGTACGTGAAACCTCTTGCATGTCACATTTACAATGACTAAACGCAGGGAACAAAGAGTTTGTATTAAATTTTGCCAAAAACTTGGTCATTCGTGTTAGGAAACTACCTGTAGGATTCGTCAAGTATGATATATGGAAATGAATCTATTAGTGAAACACAAATTAAAGAGTGCTTTGGAAGATTTAAAAGTGATTGTACATCAGTTAAAAGTGGACCTCGTTCTAGCAAGTAAATTGTGTAATGAGTTCAGGTTTTAATTAACAAGAACCTTCGTTTGACTGTGCGGTAGGTGGAAGAAGCTATTCCGAAAGCTGAATAAAAGACTGTTTCCTAAAGTAGGAGGATCACTCGAAGAAAGTTGTAGCTTACAAAGGGGAGTATTTGAAGGGGACGCCATCGCCATTGACCAGATTTCAATTCTTTTCTTACTACAAAGACGGACGGATACTTTCCGAACAGACATCGTATGTTATTGGTTCATCGGTGCGCGTCTATCGTGCTCCTACCGACTTTGTGAAATTCTTCCTGTCAACTATGTACTTCTTATGGAATGACACCACGTGCAGAAAAACGGCACAGTAATGGACAGTCTACTATCACCTATAATAGCCAATTTATTCATGGAGGTCTTTAAATATTAAAATGTAGTATATGCACTTCGACAACAAAGTTGTCTTCTTTAGGAACTGAAAACTGCGTTGCATTACTTAAAATACAAGAAACAGTTGCCGCAAATATTTTAGGTTTGATGTAGTCTATGAGCATAAATATTTTTGTTCTTTAGTGAAGAAGAAGACTTTTCTTCAGTCTAATTGAGAAAGTGTAATATGAAAAAAGTAAAATATTTCAGTTCAAGTTCAGTTAAAAAGAAATTACTGGACCTTAAGCAATGGAGGTGAATCGATATTGTTTTAGAGACGGTAGTTAATGGAATAGTATATACAAGGTACATTTGTGCTTATTTGTGTGCATTGTTTCATCATGGCACGTTATATGCTTCAACAACGTTTATAAATTGTTTAGACATTTTATCAAAATTCATATTTAGCCGCGGCTTCTTTAACTCCAACTTTCAAATCTGGCAATTTCTCGTCGATCTCAGGCATTAGACATTACCAATACCAATTTGAGGCAAATATTGTGAAAAGATCTTGATCTACGTGCTTACAAGGTTGTTTTATCATAAGAATTTAAACTAAACAATCATTTGTTGAGACGTAGATTTGGAAACTGGTACGTAGAGAAATTCTAAAACGTCCCCGAATTCTATAAGAAAATCGTTTTCAGCGACGAAGTTCGCTTCTGGCTTAATGGTTTGGTGAATATGCAAAACTGTCATATCTGGTTTGAAAATCAGACAAAGATAATGCATGAAGTAGCATTGCATTCACTTAAACTGACCGTCTGGTGCATTTTATATGCTGGAGTAAATGGAGCGCAGTTTTTAACGATGCTAGTAACCACGTTACTGTGAATAGAACTCGTTATCGCTCACTTGTAGCTGAATTTTTTGGCCCGAATTGGATGCTTTCGATTTGGATAACATATGGTTTCAATAAAACGGCGCCATTTGCCACATTATCAATCAATCAATTCACTTACCGAGAGAGAAGTTTGGTAAATCGGTCAATTATCTTCCACGCTCAGGCGATTTAACACCCCTATACTTTTTTCGGTGGTGTTATGCTAAGATGCTAGCTTACGCCAACAAACCAGCAATATTACACGACTTGCAGACAAACACTACTTGTCACTATTGACATTCAACGTAATTTATGTGAAAAAGTCGTTGAAAATTTTGTTCAATAAATTCGTTTCTGTGGGTGCTTCCGTAAAGGACACTTAAATGATGTAATTTATAATATAGGTGTACTTTACACCGAAATAAAAATGTTGTTAAATTTATGACAACATATGTATGTATGTACATGTGTACTTCGGATTCTACTTGAAATTTGAAAAAGATACCTTACAATGTCTGTTTATAAAGTTAAGATTAAGTTACTGGAAAAGCTTAAATAGTTTGTTACTTTTAATGTGTTTTAAAATGAAAGATATCATTTCTGCCATACGTTTCTTAAAAAACGTTTTCTAGATTCTTTGAGAGTATTTTTTGTGTAGTGTTCAACTGGGTCATAATAAGGCTTTACAACTTTTTACGAGCACGAAAGAGTGTGTGTAAAGTATTTCATTGCCTTGCTACTAACCCCTTTGTGGCGTAAGAGGGGAAGTAATGTTAATTATTTCTATTAAATACTGAAGGGCACCAGGAGAGGTACTGGCTATTTATAAGACAAGAAACAGTTTAAAAATCGCATCGCCTTGAACATGCTTTGAATCGCTAACTTTTTGAGGTAACTAGTTCGAAGCCTAGCACTCTTACCTCTGCTCTATTCCAAATTTAAATTCCCGCCATGCAAGTGCTTATTGTTTTAATAAAACAAATGCATAGTTTTCTGGAATATTGTCGAATTAACTACAGTGATATGTAACCGGTTTATATTAGTTCAAGACCGATGGCTTACTGCCCGGAAAAGTTTTCATGGTTTTCATTTCCCGTTTAAGGGAATGCTGACGATCTTAAATCGTACCACGTTTGCGGACTTAATATTAGCTCATGGTCTGTCAAATGCTCCTGTAGTTGGTGTTAATCTATTGGGGAAGTGAAGGCATGGATTATTATTGGTAATGGTAATATTATTATTATTATTACGTTTGAAATATTAAATTGAAGTCTAATTACGTTATTTATAAAAGTATTACAAGTATTACCTTTGCATGGGCAAAATCCTTTACAGGAAACTTGAATGTTTGTATGATGGATGCAGTTATGGTAGTCTAATCTACACCAAGAACTGTATGTGCGGTTGTCGGAGCCACATAGGAAGGACGGTTTAGCAACTGGACAAGCATTACATCTGAAACAAAAAAATTACAAATTCAGTATATGTGGAAAAGGATTTAGAAAATTCTCGTATTTTATTAGATTGAGTTATAATAAATCATTTCAGTTTCTAAAAATCAATTGTAATAAGTCCATCATCACCCGGTTAACACATAAAAATCGACAGATCTGGATCCATTAGCAGCAAGTCTCCCAGATCTAGTATAGCAGTTGTAACTTATGTACACATGAGAATTAAATAATAAATTTCTGATGAAATGGAACGATCGAGAGAGAGAAACTTGAACGCGCACGTTCGAGTTTCAACTAAAATTGGATACTATTCGCAGGGCTATTACTAATTTCATTATCTGTGTTTATACCCTAATAGCAGGTACCTGACCTAAAACTGATAATAAGGGGATTTTCCTAATAATGTAATGGTTGTTCTTCCTAGGACTAGATCCTCTTTCAACAACTAAATTCCTTTACAATCTAAAACTTAAAATATATTAAATACAAACGACTTACATATGTTACAAATTTCTCGAACGCAAGGGTGGCTCTAATTCAATTGCCAAGCACTGTATAAGCTCTTATATTTATATTTCCTCTGCAGAAAAAACATAGGTACTTGTATGAATGTATTAACTAAAAGAAAGCTCAATTACCAAACTCAAAATAGTTAATAACAAACTAATACATTACTGTATAATGTTAACACTAACTAAACTTAAGTGCCCTATTTACTAACTTCATTTACTTAATTGTATTTATTAATAGTTTGTTGCCCACCGAATCCACGGATGAATCTCTAAAACTAATTCGTTAAGTCTTTACCATAATACCGTAGGAGTACTATTGTCAAGACAATAATATTGAAGACTCAATATATGAATCTCGCTGTACACAGCATGTGCCAGATAATATTTCCAGCTTGGGAATCCCTCTTATTACAAAAGATATAGGGAGATGTACAGTTAAACTAAAGAAAAATGTTATGTAGATATTTTTTGTGATCAAGAAGTCATAATCGAGTAACAAGCGCGGAATTGGTTCGTCAAATTTTATTTTCGAGATACGAACCTAGACGATCTCTTTATTAAATTTCGATAATAATGTTTTAGAATTACTGATAGAATACAATCCATGGTAAAGTATTTATTATAAAAGAAATTAAATAATAAATGCACATAACAGATGATTGGCTGAACCTTTAAAATTCAACATATACATCTGCAACATATTCTCAAATAGTTTGTTTTACAAGACGTAAAGGAATAACTTTACATGTCACATGTAAAAGTATTTCAGTCTTCTTCAAAGATTGACCTACAGAACGCATTGTCGCGGCACCATCACTCAGAAACATCGACACTTGATTGGCAGAAACTTCAAATTTTTGTGTCATACCTACCCTCGTAATTGCTCCACTTATACATTTTTCTAACCTTTTGCTTGCTAATAAATTTCGAAGTGTCGGTTTAAGGGATACACGTACTATTATATTTAGAAAAGAATTTTTTTACGATCTGTCGTCTCCTTAAAACATAACCGCAGCTGTTTGTTTTTTGATACAGCTTTGATTCTACGTAGATTGATTCAAAAATTTTGCGAATGATACAGACAAAAACAATTATTTTCAATTACTTCAGATACGAAATTTTCATAGGCTTCCTCGTTCGCTTTCTAAGTATTAAATTTCAATCCATGCATTTTGTCGAGTCAGTAGTCATCAATTTCGTTGGTGAAGCGGCTTAAAATTCTGATGTTCAAGATGTGTTTTGTGATAGTATCTTGATACAGAATGATTCGTCCTCTTGGTCGTTTATCGTGCACTTTCTGGAACACAGTTGCCAAACAAATGGTCGTATACTACACCATTGATTGTGTGACGATTTTTTAGCAAAATAGTAGCAAGATGACCGGTGCGACCGAAAAAAAGGCACCATTTTCTTGCCAGGGCTTCGTCCGCGTCTCACATTCGTGGGTTTCTTCTCATCATTGAAGACCCATTAAGCCGATTATCGCTTGTTTTTTAGCTGGTAAAAATAAATCTAACTATCGTCGCACACTGATTTTGCTCGACCTCGGTTAAATTTTTTAAACATTTTCTTACACCAATCAATACAGGCTTTCTGTATGCGCAGTGGATGTCTGTCTTTATCATGTTGTACATAGCGTCGATATTTTCTAGAGTGATTGCAATAGCAGGCCGTTCCTCTCGATGCTTGTCTTTAAGCGAAACAATTCCTCACTGAAACTCGTTATACTGCCATTCAACAGTCGCTAGGGATGGTGCTTCAACGCCAAATAATCACCTGACTTTTTGCGAACCCTCTTGTCAAGTGAGACCGTTTTTAAAATCGTAGAAAATTATGGCTCGAAAATTTCGCGCGTTAATTAAATTTTTCACAAAACTCACTTTATTTAAAAGATTGCTAACAATAGAATATACTAGCAATCTGTAAATGCTATTCGTAATAAAAAGTCTCAGAATAGCAAAAATATTTCCAACAGTGCCGCCTTACGGAAAGTGGTTGAATCTCAAAATTTTTTAAGCATAAAGTATTTTCGATTTCTTCGTGTAGAGATGGTAGGTAGTTGTGCAACGCTGTCTGCAATGATAGCTTACAGTTGAAATTATATTTATGCTAGAAGGATTGAAACTGTTCCTTATTCAGTAAGTTTAGCGGTAAATAACCTGTCATGATCAATAAAAGTAAATCTAGTATGAATTCAACCGTTGGTGTCACGATATTTTTTTTATGCTTTTTACTGTTAACGTGTTCTCCACTGCCATGTTTATCCCAGAACATCAGAGGTTTATCGCAAACGTTACACATTATCGTAGAACCATTATAAAATAAATCAGATATATTTCTTGACTATGTCAATCAACGGTAACTTTCCCCACGTTTGACAAACTTATTATATATTTATATAAAACGTAAAACAAATAACATCGCTAAGTCAAGTACTAATGTTAACTAATAGCACAATTACATGCATACACTCCGCGCAACATGAATAGGACCAACTGCATATATGACATTTGTAGTTGGTATAAACATGGTAGCGCGCTGGAATTGTTATTTTCGAAAATAAGAGATAAAAAGATGTATGTAGGTACAAAATATAATTTTTGTAAAAGTCAGTGCAAATGTACGTTACTAATGACAATAAGTAGAGTAATTAAACGCCACTTGAATACGACCAATCTACAAAATAAAAGATTCGTTTGCAATAACAAAATACTTTATTGTTCAATAATGAGTACTTTTGCCATTATTTCTTATAACCTCAAATAGTCGGGATGGAATGGAATTATACAGGGTTCTCAAGTAGTCAACGGGAAGTTCCGCCCAACTTCGTTTGAGCGCCTGCTCTAGTTCGTCAGCGCAACTGAATTGGGTAGCATTGGAGTACAATTTACGCGACAACCATCCCCAAACATTTTCTATGATGTTCAGGTCGGGGGAGAGCGATGGCCAATCGAGAACCTCCATGCCTTGTTCTTGAAACCAGCGTCGAACAATGCGCGCGGTGTGAATACTGGCATTATCCTGTTGGAAAATAAATGGCCCACCTGCCATAACGTTGGAAAATTTGTCTTTCACCTGTTGCAGCAGCTGGACGTACTTTTCCGAATTCTGTCTGCCCTTCACTATTACTAAATCAACAGGTCCGTTATAGGAAACAGCTCCCCATACCATGACTGAACCAACATCGGCTCGCCTTCGTGACTGAATCACTTCATCTTTACGTAAATCGTGGAAATAATAAGAAAACCCATCCGGGCCATCTAAATTAAACTTCTTCTCGTCACTGAAAATAACAGTTTGCCATTCTCTTGTCCACCCCATTTTTGCTTGAGCAAACTGAAGACGTGCAGTGCGCTGAAATTCCCTTAAAGGAGGCCGTCGTTTAATTTTCAAACGTTTTAAATGCGGACAGGTCTTCAGTAACTTCTGTACAGTTCTTACCGATGCATTCGTTCCAACGTTATTCGCGATTTGTCTTGCCGTTAATGCCGAATTCGATGCTTCGCGTAATATGGCTCGACGTTCTCTCTTAGTTGTAACGGATGTTGTTCGCCCTTTAAAACGTTTTCCATAATTCTCGGGATCCCTAATAAAATTGTTCACAACCTGGTGTGATCGACTTATTTTCTTTGCAGTAGCCCTTGAGGAATACCCTTCTTGATGGAACGCTTTAATTTTTCCAATTTCTTCCATACTTAAGCACTTCTGTCGTCCCATCGTTGCACAATACCCTTAATTACAGATGTTTGTTTATCCGGATACACGTTGTAACTCGACACTCATCCGGTAGCTTACTATTAAATACTGGTCGTATCCAACCGGCGCGGTGCATTTTATATGTATGTGGTACTTACGTCACCCAATGTATAACGTTAGGCACTATTGCGCAATAATGCGTATTATTTGCCATATCATACCATTACAAACTTGCATTGTATTTTTAGTAAATGAATTGTTTTTCAAACCACCGAAAGCTTGCAACAAGTCGGGTGGTCCTATTCATGTTGCGCGGAGTGTATGTATTGCTTAGGACGTCAATAATTGACGGAAATATTCACTTCACTATTTCGAATTTGTCTGTCTATGATGGTGCATGGGCACATACGCATTTCGTATAACAGATTCTGACCTGCCGCGCTGGCTCAAATGACAAGCCTAGTTATCACTGAATGTGACAGAAAATGCTAAAATTTTGTTTCCTGGGGAGCCTTTTCTAGCAAAATAGAAGATAATTAAAAAGCTGTTATTGTTATTCCAGTTTAATTACATAAAATCATCGAATAGTATAAAAAGTAATTTAGTAACTATTTGAATTAATTATATATTTGCTACGCCCAGAGATAATGGGTGAGACTCTGTAACTAATTATTCTTCCGTATTATTAGTGGGACAAGGATTCATTTTTATGGAAGATAATGCCCCTTCTCATCGAAAACACATGAACAGCTGGATTGATAAAGTTAATATAGAGAAAATGGAATGGTCAGCTAATTTCCCACATAGTAATTCAATAGAACGCTTGGAATGTTGTGGAAAGATATGTTGCAGCACGAAATATGCCACCAAGAACGCTTCAGGTATTACGAATTTATGTCAGGGGGAAACGGGGTATGATTCTCTAAGAAATGTTCGACATGCTAATCCAGTTCATGATATTTAGACGCCAATCATTTTTAGGTGTTCGTAAAGTTCACACACATTATTATTATTTTTTTTATAAGCATTATTGCTATAAAATTTCTATGAACTTCAATATTTCTGTATTCTTCCTACATAAAAAAATGTAACATTCTATACTTTCCCAAGATCACACTAAAACTTGTCCTAACACGATTTGGAATAATGTGTTAAGACAAATACACTGGACCCAAAAAATTAGTCGACTTATTTTTTGAATTTATTTTATCTTATGTATAACTGTGAGCAGTCCATGTCGTTCATTCGTATTCAATATACGAATTTTCGGCAGCTTATAATATGTATATTGCACCTTCATTTTTGCTAATAGTAGGACAATTTTTGTATAATTAAGAGCCACTTATTTCCATATCTGGATATTTTTCATATTTTAATCTAGGTTCGGAGAAAAAACAAGAAATTTATATAAAAAGATGTACGTGGTGAGATCCAGATGTTCCCGAACTGACGCTGTTAGTACGAGAACGCAAAATAATGTCGACGCGCGCCGACAAATGGTGGTAGGTATATCTCTACGAAGTGTGTGTGATAAGCTTCAGCGTGATCGGCGCAAATTTCGCTGGGCTACACGTGATTATAAATAAAGTGTTAATTGTGTCCTGCCACGATCATTCATGAAAACCGCCCTAGGACTACTCTTGACATCTGCGAGTTGGACATGTCAACGAAGTATGATTGAAGCATTTGTACTAAACTTGAATAACTCGTTGCGGACGATGTAAACTTTTTGCCAACAGCAACAGCGATGACTGGCGACGAGGGCTGGATTTATGGTTATGATCCAGAAACTAAACAATAATCAACTTAGTGTCAGTTTGAACTTACAAAGTGAAAAGCAATGTGAAGAGCATGTTCATTGTTTTTATTTTACATGAAAGGCGCAGTGCACAAAGAATTCGTTCCAGCTTGCCCGAACTGGCGAGAAGAAAATTGGTCGCTGCATCACGACATGCATTCACTATTCGTTTGTCACACAAGCGTTACGATAACATCAATGACTATCGTTCACTAGGCCGATGTTTCTGATAGTATTGAAGAAATTCAAAAGGAATGACAAGCAGTACTCAACGCGTTCACAAAAAACGACTTTTTGAGTAACTTCTGAAGAATTGGACAAAACGCTGGGGCCGAGCACAGCTGCGCAAGGAGTCTGCTTCGAAGGCGGCAGCGACCGCTATGAATAAAAATTAAGTGTCGAATTTATATAGCATCGGTCCAAAAACATCTGTATCACACCTCGTATTCATATTTCATATCTAGTGTAACGGAAGAATATTGAACCTCAATTTGTTTCAATTCAAAAAGTCATGGTATGTGGAAATTTCACACGGGACGCAAAATAAATATGTAAATTTGAATATACTTTATATGCATAATAAAAACATTCATACACTTTCTATATATGCGGGTAGGTAACATATGTATGTTGATTATCCATCATGTAGATTTGTAGATTTATATTCAAAGCATCCATACCGTATTTTTGTATGTATTGGAAAACAAATTTTACATTTGGATGAAATATATCCTAGAGTTATAGTCTACACTGAAAACTTTCCGTGCAACTATCTTACGTGACTGTTAAGAAGTATTTGGAAACTATTTAATTTCGAAATTGTTTAGATGTTCTAATACTGCTGCCATATCATGCGATTTGTGATACTAGATATCATTTTCCGATAATTGACAATAAGTGCTATTATTATTATATTTATGCTTAAATTTTGATATAGTTTAGCATTCAATCTGGCGAGGTTTTGAAGTTGACCATCAAAATATTACTTTTATTACATCACAACATATTTTTACATATTAGACATCGTTAAAGGTCTAGCGGAAAGAATACTATAATAAAGAGGTATTGAAGCAAAATTCACTAAGGTGCCGAAAAAATTACAGAGAATAGTAAGCGTCCTCTATAAGCATTTTCTTATAATATATTGAAACGCCAGTGCTAATAATTTAAGTACACGAAAGCATTTTGCAAAGAAGAATGATAAAAGTGAAGAGCATCAAATTTACTTCGCTTTAGTAGTCAATTCACAAAATTCTAGCTTGATTCATCATGGAAATGGTGTACCTTCGGTACCGTTTTCAATATCAAACTGTAGTAATACATTCTACGCAGGAATTTGGTTGTAGCACATGATATTCTGTCATCCTTGTTCCATTTAGACGACTTAACTCATTTAGTTCTGTGTTTGACCACTTAATTACGTTAAAAGAGTACATGAGAACTTGTATTGTGTATGCAATAACTAAAGCAATTAATATTTCTGGAGTTAAGCTTTAACTTTAGTTTTTATTGGCTGCATATTTGTGAGACTTTTGTTGTTATGTGTTTCTTTACTTCCAAGAGTCTTAAATTTCCCTCTTTCAATATATAATCCTTTGCATTTGGTTATTCCAAATTCCATGCCTCTATTTGGTAAACTCTTCTCTTTCAGGAGTCCTTGCATTTGCGTTTTATTTGAGGCAAACAGTTTTATATCCTCCATGTAGAGTAGATGGTTTACTGTGTGTAGTGGGTTGTTTTGGTTAGATATATGTCGGTAACATATAGAAAAGGTTGGTAACTAATATAATAAATATGGAGTTAGTAGTGTGACTTGTATTTTTATTATAACTAAAATAACCAAGTTTTACAAAATATACTTACGAATAGTGTGAAATCAATTCAAATTCACTGTTAATTGAGGAAAAATTAAAATAATTTATAATTAATGGGAAAGCTTGTAAACAGAAGAAAGTAAAATAAAGTTCAAACCATCACAAGGATTAACTTAAATTGGAGATACATCACAAAATTGGAGAATATTCAAGCAAAAATTTTAATTATTTATTCAAGCAAATTAATTTAAAAATAAACCAGATAAGTGAAAACAGTCGTGCTTTTAAACTCTGTTGGGGATGAGGGGTTACATTTTTTTCAATATATTTAGTTTGAATGAAGATTAAAAGAGAAATTATGTTAAAGTATTTTATGAATTGTACACCAGGGAAATCTACTGTATTCAATAGATATAAATTATTTACAAGAAGTTAACTAGATGGCAAAGTATTTGATCAATTTCAAATCAAATTAAGGAAATTGGCAGAAGAATATGAATTTGGAGATCAAACGGAATCACTAATTAGAGATACATTAATTTTAATAATAATAATAATAGTTTATTTCATATAATTCCACTGAATAGATGTAATAGAAATAATGTATATATTAGTGAATGATGACTGAATAGATGTAATAGAAATAATGTATATATTAGTGTACGAGGGTGGTCCCAGAAGTACCCGACCCAACAAAGAAAACACAAAAATTTTGGAAAGCATTTCAAACAGTGCGGTACATCGCATATTATCTGAAAATTTGGACGCGAGAAAGCTGTGTGCAAAATGGGTGCCGCATTTGCTCACACTCGAGCAAAAACAGATGTTTCAATTAATTGTTTAGCGAAGTTTCACAGCAACAGAGTAGAATTTTTGCGCCGTTTCATAACCATGGATGAAACATGGGTCCATCACTTCACACCCGAGACAAAAGAACAATCAAAATAATGGACTCGAAAGGGAGAACCGGCTCCAAAGAAGGCGAAGACCGTTTCATCTGCAGGCAAGGTCATGGCATCGGTTTTTTGCGATGCGCGTGGAAGAATTTTCATTGGCTATTTTGAAAAAGGAAAAACTATCGACGGAGAGTATTATGCGAATTTATTGCAATGTTTGAGTGAAGAAATCCAGCAAAAACGGCCGCATTTGGCTAAGAAGGAAACGTTGTTTCATCAAGACAATACACCAGCTCACAAATCCGTTATTGAAATGGTCAAAATTAATGAATTGAAGTTTACTTACAATCACCATCTATAGGTCAGGTCGGGTACTTATGGGACCACCCTCGTATACAAAATATACAGTAAAATAATCATTTAGTGAATATAATTCGAAATTAACAAGAAAAAGGTTCTATGGTTCAGTAAAGTTCGTGTCTGAAAGAAATAAAACTAAAGAGGAAAATGTTCGAGAATTAAATAATGAAATTGAAATCGAAACTGAGAATGAAAGCATAGAGAATTTCACAGTAAGTAAATTAACTGAAGTCAGAGAAAACTCAGAATATAATCCTAGTTGCACGCTTAAAACTAAAATAAATGATGCAGATGCATTCCTCAAAATGGATACTGCTGCTGATGTTAATGTATTGCCATACAATATGTACCTTGAAATATGTTCAAATACTCCATTAAGTCAAACAAAAACGAAAGTGTTGCTTATAGGGGTTTTCACGTAAATGTTAAAGGGACAATTGGAATGTACCTGAAAATAGAGGAAGTGTGACAATGAAATTATATATAATCAAAAACAGATGTGGATGAAGCATGGAAACCTAGTACTATTATGCAAAAAAGTGAAACACCAAAATCGTATAAAGTGAGGATAACTAATAGAAAAACATATGCAAGCAACAGTATATATCTTAAAAAGACTAATATGCCAATTAAAGAAGACAAGGAATCAATCGTTGATGCTGAATGTTAATGCGCGCATAGATATGACGTTTGAATATGAAAAAATTGGAAGTAAGAGGACAAGTGAAATTAAAAAGAACGAAGAAAATGTTGTGTGTTAAAACAAAATTAGCTAAATATGAAAACATTGAATAAAAGAAAAATTCTAGCTTTTTTGTGTATATATATATATATATATATATATATATATATATATATATATATATATACTAAATGTTCTTGTTATCCAGGAGATGTTAGATATCTAAAGGTGTTTCAAATTTCGCGTTTTTTTTAAAGAAGAAATAAAACACACAATTTGCATTTACTTTCAAAAACTTTTTATTGGTAATTAAAGTATCAGTTATGATATGTATTTGAGAAAGATAATATCTGCCAAATGGCCTCCTCTTGCAGCTCCACAGACGTCCACTTTTTTGTTAAAATTTTCAATGACTTTTGACATAATTGAGGCTCTATCCCACCAATGACATGAATAATTTTATCTTTCAAAGCAGGATTTGATTGTGGATTGTTTTTATAAACCTGACTTTTCACATAACCCAAAGAAAATAGTCTAACGGTACCAAACCACATGATCTTGGTGGCCAATAAACATCACCGTTTCTTGAGATTACACGTCCAGGAAATTTTTCTCTCAATAAATCAATTGATTCGTGTGCAAAGTGAGGTGTAACGCCATCCTGTGGAAATCACATATCCTCTAGATCAATATTCATTAATTCAGGTCACAAAAATTCGGTTATCATCCGATCACCATTGACAGCTACAGCTTCACTAGCAGTATTTTCAAAGACGTAAGGTTCAATTACACCACTTGATCATAATGCACACCAAACTGTAACTCGTTTAGGATGCATAGGCTTCTCATGAATAATTCGTGGATTTTCCTCACCCCAGATACGGCAATTTTGTTTATTAACATAGCCACCAAGTTCAAAATGTGCCTCATCGTAAAATATTATTTTTCGAGAAAAATCAGTTGGTTGTTCATTGATGAAATTGACAAATGAACGACGTTTTAAATGATCTAATGGCTTCAGTTCCTGTGTTATTTGAACCTTATATGCCTTCAGAGCTAAATTCTTGTGTAAAATACGCCATGTTGTTGTTCCACTATGTCCAAGTTGTTGTGAACGTCGTCTAATGGACATTTCAGGATTTTTAGCAACACTTTCACGAACCAAACCAATATTTTCTTGTGAACGACCACTACGACTGTATTTTACACTTTTCTGGTCTTCAATGGAACCGGTCTCTTGAAGTTTTTTAATAATTCGACCAATAGTGCTTTCAGATGTAAACCATCAAATTCATGTAATTTTCTAAAAACTCTTTTCACAGAGCGCTGATTTTCATAAAATAATTCAACAATTTGAACGCCTTGTTGTACCATGTGCGAAGCCATTTTTATAAATGTCTTACATCACACTTTTTAAATGCCTACATACCCAGACAAATTTAGTGAGCCATCTATATTTTATTTATTCTTAAAAAAAACCGTGGAATTTGAAACAGCCTTTATATACTGGTAACATGTAGAAAAGATATAGGTTGGTAACGAATATAATAAATATGGAGTTAGTAGCGTGACTTGTATTTTTATTATAACTAAAATAACTAAGTATTACCAAATATGCTTACAAATAGTGTGAAATCAATTAAAATTCACTGTTAATTGAGGGAAAATTGAAATAATTTATAATTAATAGGATTTGATCGACGATACATCACAATATTGGAGAATATTCAACCAAAAATGTTAATTATTTATTAAAGCAAATGAATTTAAAGATAAGCCAGATAAGTGAAAATAGTCGTGCTTTTGAATTCTGTTGGGGATGAGGGGTTGCATTTTTTCAATATATATATTTAATTTAAATGGAGATTAAAAGAGAAATTATGTTACAGCTGCGAGCAAATATTATAGACACCCCAATAAAATAAGTGTTTCCCAAAGCAGGTAGTAGTTCCGAGATGGGGGTTATCGGGAAAGTACGTATAACAGTATTTAAAGTAGAAATTCTTAGAAAATGTACAATAGGTGGGAAGGTGAGATAAAATTTCGGATTTTTATATTTAGTAGCGTATTAGACGTAGAGAAGAGAAGATCGTTTATCGACTTCAAGAATTATTTTAAAGTGTGATTTTTCTTTTGTGAATTTATGTGTACATAAAAAAATGCCCAAAAAAAGGCATACTTATATGCGGTTTTACGAGGCCAGATGATTTTATTACGTAAGCAGGGGTTGACAAAAGTTAAAAAAAAAAAATAAAGTGCCCGCGTTGTGCACTGCGAAACGCAATTAATCGTTATCAAACGACTGGCGAGTATCATAATTAACTTAAAAACAGCAGAAAATGTATTACAACCGTTCAGGAAGATCGACTAATACAGCGAATCATGTTTCAGAATAGACACATTTTTCCTATAACGATTTCTATTGAACTCCGTGGCCAATACAACGCTCCAATTTCTGTATAAGGCAGTCGATTATAGCAAATTTAGGTGCTCAGAAACTATGACGCAAGTCTTTGCTTATCAAGTTGCACCGCGAGCAGCACCAGCTTAGAGACATTTTTCACCGAAATGGAAATATTCAAAAATTTAAAGCTTTTGGCTTTTGCCCATAGAGAACTTATCCTTTATTTATCTTGTAACATACTTAAAAGAAAAGGATTCGTAAACGCAATCGCACACAGAAGCGCTCAAACGGACAGTGTTTCAGAAATGAGCGCTTACTTTGCCAAAACTTGTTACAAAGTCGTGGCTACAATACTTTAAAGAACTAATGTTGTAATAAGAGCTGGAGGAGATAAGCATTAAATATTAATTTACTTAAGAAAAAATTGTTGTAGATCCCATTACTTACCATATTTCTGTTTTGAGTACCCTGTTTTAATGTATGACTACAAAAGGTACCTTGGCATTTGCTCGCAGTTGCATAAGTATTACAAAACGTACTTATTAGCAGTTTTGAGGTTTAATTTTGCATTGGTATATTGTGTTATTTAATATATTTAACAGTGGATAAAACCATAAACGACACCATGAAGTACTAAGGGAACTTCCCTGAAATATTGCTCTATTAATTTTGATTCCATCTATTATTATATGATACTGTTTTGTTGTTAGATATAATGAGCTTCTGCAGGACATCAAAAACATAATTGTTGACTGATAATAATACAGTGAATTCTCGGTAAATTGATTATCAAAACATGTTGCACATATGCAACTATATTCATGCAATTAAGCTACATAGACATAAATAAGCGTAAACAAGTACACATCAATAAATTTTATTTAAAAGAAAATGCGAGCAATGCTGTAATTAAAACAAAATGTAAACAATAAATATTATGCAACAACAAACCTAATAAACATAATAGAGCAATGAACCAGAAAAGAAGTTGAAGTCATCGAGTAACTATTATCTAGAAAAATAGATTGAACAGCAATGTATTTATTAGAGTACAACCTGTATGGCAATAAACATGTAGACGAGTAATAAATATACAAAGAAAACGGGTTTCGTTTCAGTGCGATATAACACAGGCAAGCCCATGTTGAAAGATTAATGTAAGTTTAATAAAATCTAATATCATTCCCGAAGGTAAAAAGAAAACAAATGTAAAGAATAAATCAGGACCATGGGCATATGATATATTTATATAATTGCATAACTGTATCGCGAAGAACAATAGACACATTAAGTATCGGTTTTTTTTCTTTCGTGCAGAAATAGTGCGCAATATTGTGCTATATTTGTGATAAGAAAAGACATTAATAATGTGAACGGGTGACCCGGTTTTCGTGCTATATGAGATTGACACCTATTTCTTTATTTGTTCATAAACAAGGTACTTATTGTAATGCGATATGAATATAAATGTAGAAATACTGTAATGGTCGCAACTTGTAATGTTAGTAGTTTATGGTGGAGCTATCGTATAAGAACAGAATTGCAACATTGTTTTGAAGACATATTAAATATTAATCCTGCCATAATATTACATCTTCACGCCATAGGCAAAGGGCAGTAAGTTAAGCTCACAGAACCAATTCTTGCAGATGATGCAGATTCAGAGCAGATTCAGAAAATAATTTGCAACGCAATATGAATATCATAAAAAAACGAACTAAGGAAAATTAATACGAGCGTAAAACAAGTGAAAAACAAAATAGTAAAGTGAATTATAAATTTTAAAAAAGTAGGTAAAATGTACAATGTCTTCATAAAAAAATTTTTCAGAAAGTGTAGGTAGTATAATACAAAATTGTTACACAGCAGTGAAATATGTATACTCTTAAATAGAAACAGAAGACGAAGAAACGCATAAGAAATGAAGTTTCTAAAAAAATACAGGGAAAGACAAAGAGAAAATAGAATATGAAATGAAAGAACAGTTAAAGATAAAGCCAATGACAACAAAAATCCAAAAAAGACATTTAGAATGGCTAGGTTATGTAAATAGAATGATGGAAGAATGACTGAGCAGAATAGTTTATGAGGCGGAAGTACTGCACAAGAACAGAAGGAGTAAATCAAGGAAAACATAACAAGAAGAAATGAGAAGTTAGTAGAAGAGAGAAATATAATGGAAGGAGGTGAAAGAGCTATCGCAGTACAGAAAAGAGTTGAAAGAGAAAGTAAACCCAACTTAATAATCTTAAAGCTACCATTCATAAACGGATCGGTTTACCAGATGGATCTGTACAATCATGTTGGTCCAGTCACTCGTTCCTGAAATAGCAGCATTAGATGGGTTTCCCATAGTTGTGTGTATTTGGGCTTCTACCAGTTGCTAGAAATCTAAGCATTGCCATTTGACGCTCTAGTAGACATGCATGTTATCTAGTTGAAGTGTTTTCTCTTTCAATGTAAAGTTTTACTAGTTCCAACAACTAGTTGATTCTAAAATAGTTCATAGAATCAAGATGTTAGTTAGCATGATTGTATTTATGTGTTTTAATATTAGTTCATATAAGTTTCGACCATTTCTCTGAACATATAATCATTATCCCGATTGTTATAGTTATTTAAACTGAGGAAATCATTCAGTAGGTCAGCCTCAACGTATTTGTCAAATTGAGGGTTTCGTTTGGATTCGTATAATATGTAGTTAAGGGGAAATTAGTCTCAAATTGAGTTGTGGTCACAGGTTGATTCCGTGATCGTGTAACGTTACTTTACAACATATGCGGACAACAACCGGCCCGCTGTAAGATTTGATCCGGCCCGCGAGACATTGTCGTATTATTTCATGTCTGATATCTATCGCTAAAAACTATGAACACTACTTTAAAATGCACTACTTTTAAGCGCGGTCCGCAAACGTATTTGCACATTAAAGTTTGGCCCATATGTCAAAGGTTGCCCATATCTGTTTTACAACATCAAAAACGCAAGAAGATAAAGAATTAATCGAAAGTTAAGGAATAATCTTTGGAAAAACGTAGGTCAACAGCTTCAAGGTATTAAGCATACGTGAAGGGCTATAGCGTAAAAATGTCAGATGTGCTCTTTCATGGAAAGATGCGAAATTTGCATAAAACTTTTAACCTATAAATAGCGTCTCAGCCATCATCAAGGTCTTTTATACTGTTATTATTATTCACAAAACTTGCAAATATATGAAGCAAATTCGTCTATTGTTGCTGCTCATTGTACAACTATATTTTAAGAAATTCAAGAATTCACCCAATTTCATCCAAATCAAAAATTAAAAACGTTCTGTTGAACAATGTGTAACAAATGTGAATATATTGTATAAGTAATTTTTTGTAACATTTTGACTGGAACTTTGCTAGTGAGTGCTTAACTTACAATTCAATAATGAAACTACATTTACACATAAGTATTTTCTCTTTAAAACACGATATATAGCGCAATATATTTCTGGGATAATTTTGCCAAGTAATTGAGGAGCAGCTATATTTTAAGTTCTCGAAAGTTCTACAAGTTGCTAGAAATCTAAGCGTTGTCATTAGACGTTCTTGTGCATTAACAGATTCTATCATTAAAGCATTTTCTCTTTCAATATAAGGTTTTACTTGTTGCAGCGATTCTTCAAATGTAATATAATCCATTCTAAACTAGTTCATAAAATGAAGAGGTTCGCACGACTGATTGTACTTTAATAAATGTGTAAATAATGTGTAATAAATCAGTGAGTATGTCGTTCCCTTTTCTTTAACCATTACTTAGTTCGCACACGCTTATTATTTTTCTCAGAAAAGTCATAGTCAAACACTAGAAAAATGTACTGCCACAAAAGTTACAAAGTAGGTGGTAAATACAATGAAAATATTTGAAATTTCAAAAAACCAATTCTTAATGTGCATGAATGTTAATGCAACAAATATGTTTTTTACAGGCTGTTCTCTTAAATAAGATTTTGGTAATTTGTTGCATGATATAATCTATCCTTTATAAACTATTTGACTGCGTTATCCAAAGGTAGACGGTATAATAGCGCACACAAAAAGTGCGCTAAACGTTTTCGCGAATTTCACAATGTCCCAACATCCTTGAACTTCCACAGTCGATTAGTACACACTGGAAAATATAGTTAAAGGTAGCATTTTATTACTTTCATCACTTCGAAAAAGTCTTTAGTTTCACAATATGATCCAATGAAGCAATTGCCATCAAGGAAGGTTGAGACAAATTTGAAGATACTCGAGTTACAGCAGATTCGGAAATTATTCATAATAATTACAATGGATTTGTTGAAATGCTTGAGAAATTACAAAATTTTGTCATTAGTGGAATCAATACAGATAGTGGACGTTATACAAACACAGCTACATGTATTCAGAGACGCAAGAAATATTAGTGTTATTACGGAAATAGATAGTAGATAGAAAGATTCAGATTTGATCGGATTAAAACAAGTTTGTGATGATAGTGAAACTACACATCCGTTAAGTATTCACAAGTATTATGTTAGTTATGAAAGTATTTCTTCAGTAGAGATCGAACAGTCGTTCTCTGCATATAAGATCATTTATCTCTTACGGAAAATACAATTACACGAAGAAACTGTTGAAACATACCTGATGCACTTTGGACATCTGCATTTACATTTATTATCTTCTAAACTTCCTGTGCTTCTTAGAAGCACGTGCTGCTGATCAACCTCCCAGCGTCAACTTTATTAATAACTAGAAGCTGTCTGTTGTTAGTTTTGGTCGTGCTGCTCGAATATTTTTTAGACAATCTTCCTCTGATTCTGTAATTACTTGGTTGACTATGGATTTGAGTAAGAAAAAATATAACAGCTCCCAAAGAAATCATTGAAGGTACATAATCCGAATGTCTACCGAGGTGAGAAAGAACATTTATTAACTTAAGAATGTAAAGATAAAGACCTCTATTGTAAATAAAATATATAAAATCCTAATTTTGAAGTTTATATTTTTATTACTTACTATTCAATCCAGTTAGCAAATTAATTAATGTCGTTGACACTTTTTTATCCTCATGAAATTATTGTAATTGATTCGATTCATTAATTAACTAATTAAATGCTTAGTGTCATCCTATTAAATTAAATTATTGACCTTTCATTTCATTGAAAGTTATTAAATTTTAAATTCGTATAGTTTTATGAATTACTTTCTCTCTATGGCTATCTAGTCCTCATTTTTATAGACTTTCCTTGCATGTACGAGGATGGATTCCTTTGCTCCACCCCTGACCCACTCGCAATAAAATATTTATAGATATTTTACTTTTATTTTTCTAACACATTCTTCCCATTGGTGTTCTAGTATTTCTAATGCTTTCCGAAAAAAAATTGTTCAACTTCTGTGAACCACTAATTTACCGCACATATCACATCATTATTTGATGGAAATCGTTTACCACGCAAATGTTCTTTAAGTTTTGGAAACAGTTGGTAATCGTTGGATGGCCAAATCGGACGAATATGGTGGATGTTCAACTATATAATTCGAAGCCTGCCTTATCCCGATGCAAGAGAACACTTTTACGCAACTTCCCCCAACGTTATTCTTTTATCTTTTTTTATCGCGTCACATAATTTAGGATTTAAGTTGGAATAATAAGCATCTGTAATTTTAGCCCCCTTCTACAAGAAATCTACTAAAATTACGCATTTAGCATCCCAAACTACGGATAGCATGACCTTCCTTGTTGAAGGTTCCATCTTGAATTTTCTCGGCGGTGGTAAACCTCGATGTGTTCACTCTTTACTCTGTATTTTAGTCTCTACATCATAATTATGAATCCAGAAAATTTTCTTTGTCGTGTCTATACCGCGTTAAAAGACAACTGCAAATGTCTTTTAGAATTTCCTTGTGTGTATCTTATAACATTCGTGGTACCCATCTTGCAGACAATTCCTTCATGTTTAATTAGGCAGTAATTATATTATATACCAAATAGTATGAGACCAGTATTTTCAGCTAGTTGTCTAATAGTCACACGTCGATCTTGCAGCACGAGATCATGGACCTTTTTAACATTTTCTTGGGTAGTGGCGGTTACGTGCGCTCTACCTGCATATTCGTCTGCACACGACTGTATACCACATTGAAACTCACGACACCACCTGTTAATATGACGCTGCAGATTCCCCTAATGTATCTACCAAATCTTAGTAGATTTGAGTTGGGGTCATCTTTTCAAACTCAAGTATTTAATCACCGCTCGTTGCTCGACACGATCCATTTTGATACTGATATGTAACTCTCTCGAACTCGAGCGTCTACTGTGGGCACACTTTAATAGATTCAGACTTGTAAGTTTGCAGCTTTATCGGACCAAAGGGATCAGCCCTTGTAGAAACTGTTACATTTATTTTTGTTAGCAATTTAGGTTTAATTAATTATTTAAATATAACAGTTCCATTTTAATATTATGCGTAAACAAAATATACGTATGTATATCTGAGGCTAACTCAGATTCGTAACCGAGACTAGCAGAATTTCCTAGTTAATTAGAGTAATCAATTATCTACGAGCTTTTAATTCACAGAAGCTTTAGAGTGTTCTAAATTGTACATTCACTTTTTGTTCTTATATTGTTCATTTTTTAAAATTAACAGTAAATACGGTTATTGTTTGTTTTAGTTCGCCTTTTTTCTTCGTCTCATTTGTACACTTATTGCCATATAAATCCCTAATTATCCTCTTTTTTACCAATTACCATCGGATTTCAGTATAAGACTTGTTTTTGAAAGTCCTTAATACCGTGGAGTCATTTAAGTTATCTTTACCCACCCTTAGTGTGTCTTAAGTCGGGCTAAGGCCTTCACACGGAGCAAGCAGGTAGGTTTAGGTGTTATAGTTTTGCTAATAACTTTCTTCTACATTTGATCCTGAGAAATTTGGCTCTCAACATGGAGCTCGAACCCACGACCTTGAAATTAAGAGTCTCAAGCTCTACTATGGAAATAAAAGTGTTTTCATTACCTCCTCATATTATTGAGCCATTTATTATAATTGCTTCGTTTAGTTAGGTGCAATTATTTACTTCTTTCAAGATTGTAAGTATTTAACAATTCAGTAAAGGTGGTACATTGATAACATTGTTGCTTTTAAAAATGTAACGCGCGATATTGTAAACATCATACTTTTAGTGTTAAAGACTATTTGCAAGTATACAAGCAGTAAATCGTTGCATCCATTCAAATACAAACGATTTGAAATAAATATGTTTCATATTTATTTTTAACAAGATTAATAGTGCATAATTTAGATTTTAAGTCTTTATTAATGTTATAAATTTCAACAAAACCTGATAAGTAGTAACGGATTTTATTGTATTTTCAAATAAATCTGATATGATTATTACGTTTTGATATAGGAATTAAATTATAATTACTTTACGCACAAAAGTGAAATAATTCAAAAATAAGAAATAAAATATTTTCAGTTCGGAAAAAAGTGCTTCCTATGTCGATGTACTTACTATCCTTTACTTACATCTTTGTTGATTTTCCAAGATGATTAATGACTATCCTTCTTATCAGGGTTATATAGATATGTGCGTTTATGCTGGTTGAGATACCCGTATAATATTGACGGGGTACAGTTTCTGCCAGCGTGAAAAATTGCCTTTCTTTCTTTCCCATGTTTCGGATAAATTGAAGAGTTTTTGTTGAAAAAAGTTATAATTGATGTGCTTATTCGGGGCTACTGATACACAAAATATAGTTTTTTAATTGTTATTTTTAAAAATTGTTATCTTAATGGAAGTCTCTCTTTGTATTTTTTTCTGAGATAGAAAACATGGCAACTATTCAGATGGACGAGAAACGCATAACAAATACTTTTGTTAAAACATTTTAACTAAAAAATTAAATTAAAAGCTTTCCAAAATATTTATTTCACTTCTTTATGTACATTTCGTCTTACTGTATCCTCGACAGATTACTAAAATAAAATTATTTTATTTTTGTAATTTGTGGATGCCGCAAAGCGAAATGTATATAGACGGGGAAATAAATACTTCATGAAACTATATCAAAAATATTCTTTATTTAATTTATTATTTTGTACATTATTTATACCGGGCGTCCCATGAAATGATTGTGACTGCTTAAGGATATGCTACTAAGCAATTTCAAGTTAAAATATCTCATGAATATATGCCCAAAACTCTATCGTAACGGAACTACAAACATTTAAAATTTTAGATTACCTCACTAATGCAAACTAGCGAATCCCATTGTCAAGATAGACTTTGGGCGAATGTTTGGGGTGGTATTATTGACAATTGTCTCATTAGTTCGTTTATAAACGAAGAACGTCTCACGGCAGTTCGTTATTTACGTTTTATGGAAAATTAACTTACGACATTACTGGATAACGTTTCTCTTATGGACGAATATGTTTACAGCACGATAGCGTACTTCCATACTTTGGTAGACAAGTAACAGATTTTCTTAATAAAATTATACGAACCGGTGAATTGGTAGAGGTTTAACATTGGTTCGTTGCTGTCACAAGACTTAAATCCTCTAGATTATTTTTATGGGGAAACAACTTGGTAATATAAAACAACTTGTTACAAGAATTATGGATGCCGGAGGAACTATTCATGCTGTTACTGAGACTGTTAACAGTATGGTCGCCTTCTTAAAAATAAATGTAGTAACTTCATACATATGACTTCATGCTTTACATCTTGTAAAAAGTATTAGAAACTGTTATCCGAGGGTAAATAATTTAATTGCTCAAATAAGAGCCACTTTTCTTAAATCTCCTAAATGAATTCGAGAATTTCACATCTCTCAACTACCACAGCCAATAATTAATAATTGGGTAACATTTTCAATAAATAGAGTTTTATACTTCAATCCGAAAGAAGCGCATGCTTCATAATTACAAAGGAATACTTGAGACACTAGACAAACTAAAAAATACTGGAAGAGATACACTTATAATTTAATATCCTATGTGACGACAAAATCGTCTACTTGTAGAAAGGTTAAATTGTGTGTATTTTTTTACATCGCTGAGTGAAACGCGATTGGAAACCTATCAGATGCTGCAGATATACGAGGTGTGGCTATTAAATAACGAGACTGACGAAGGTACAGAAGAAGTGCGCATGCGCTAAACGCCAACGACTGACAGCTATTTGTCGTGAAGCCTTCTCTTTCGAATGCAGTGCCTCCCGCCTCTGTAAACAAATCAGTATAGCCATGGCCTTCGTTCGCATTAGAGTCGTTTTTTGTTTCGCCCGGGTCACCCTTCCACGTCAAGACGGATGACGATATCGAAAAAATCGGTAATCTGGATCGATCTGACCGTCGGTTAAGTATTCGTGTGATTGTTGAAACTGTAGAAATTGACAAAGAAATCGTACGGCAAATTTTACACAACAATTTTAACATGAAAAAAGTGTGTGCCAACATAGTGCCTAAAATTCTTACGTTTGAACAACAACAATGTTTGTACTGACACTTTTAATGCCATTGAAAATGACCCAAACTTATTGGAAAGGATAATAACATGTGACGAATCGTGATTTTTTACATATGATCCAGAAACGAAGCGTCAACCCATGCGCTGGAAGAGCCCATCTTCACCGAGAGCCAAAAAAGCTCGAATGAGCAAATCCAAATTCAAAGCAATGCTGATTGTTTTTTTCGATATTCATGGGATTGTGTACCTTCACTGGGTTACTGAAGGTCAAACTATTAATCAGCATTACTACCTTCACATTCTTACTCAACTCCGTGAAAGAATAAGGAAAAAACGACGCGAATTGTGGAAGGACAAGTCATGGGTTCTCCACCAAGACAATGCACCGGCGCATTCCGCATTGTCATTAAGAGGTTTCTAGCTAAGTACAGCGTCCCAGTGTTAGAATATCCGGCTTATTCGCCGGATCTTGCGCCGTGCGATTTCTATCTGTTTTCTAAAGTGAAATCTGAATTAAAGGGAACAAAATTTGAGTCAGTGAAGCTGCGAAAACGAAAGCAGCACGCGTCCTGAAGGAGCTGACAGAAGAAGACTTCCAGTACTGTTTCGAACAATGGAAGATTCGTCAGGAGGGGTGTATATTGAAGGTGATAATAAGTAAATATGTATGAAATCAAAATAAAATGTTTTACAGCGTCAGTCTTGTTATTTAATAGCCACACCTCGTATAACTAAATTCATTGAGATTGGTAATGTATTGCAGAAAAGTAAATGTTCCACAATTTTTTATACAATATTGAAATTTATTGGCGTCTAACTTCTCACTACTGCATATTGAACGTATGAATAGGATTATTAATGCTCTTTCTCCGGATAAAGAAGAAGAATTTACGCTGCCCATATATGCGATTTAAATGTTCACCAATTCTGAATCTATTTAAACAGATTTACTAAAATAAATTTACTCAAAAATATACTGAAACGCACATATATTTTATGAGTTTTAAACTAGTTCCAATTATTACATATAACCTTATTTATTATTTACTTCGATACGGACGGCTATGGTGTGCCACCCAACTTAGTAGCTTTAAACATGACTAGAGATTATTATTAAATATTAAATGTTATTAAAAATTCAGTTACCACTAGGCATCTGTCATGTTTCAGTACTTGTCTTGCATGTATGTATACTTATCCGTAGATAACTCTGGTTCAGCCACTATCCTGGCTTATTTATGTTATTAATGCATAATGGACTATTTATGATTGCATGCAAATTAATAAATAAAAAATATATTATTGTTATTCCAATTATTAACATATATTTGTTATTCTAATTGCAAATTATAAATATGTAAGGCAATATGTTTTTATTTGTTGCTAAGAAAGTGTGCACAGTTTCGTTAGAGTACCTTTTAAGATAGTATGTGCGAGTTTCACTACCAAATATGACGATTTAAAGATGTAGACTTAATTAATTAAGCACATTATTGTAATATTTGCGTGTTCTGATGCCCACATATATTGAACAACAATACTGTATTTTTATAATAAAAGCATAAAATAATAATTTTTAATAATCGTAAAGAACTTAATTATATATTTATACACATTTACTAACATCAAAATAATCTGACTGTGGGTTTTAAAAATATTAGATCCGTTTCCGTCTAGCAAACGGCAGATAGAGGTTGGAGTCCTCAAGCGCAGAAATTTTTAATTAATTTCTGTACAAGGAAGAACTTTCAATAGTAAAATCTTAGAAATGTTAATAGATATGAAAGTATTTCGAAAAGTCTCACAATTTTGACAAATAAAAGCCACATACATATGGATCAAATCAATTTTAAAATGTAAAATCAATATTATACTTTATAATTTGGTAGCAATTCTGAGAGAGATTCTGAATATTACCTTTGCGTTTAAAATTAAAATTAATTTTTATTGTTCATTTTTTAAAATTAGAAAATTCCATTGGATGACTTAATTTGGTTGTAAATATAAATGCTTAAAACAGAAACAAGTTAGTGTATAATTGTTGCTGAAAGAGAATACACATGAATGTTATAAGAATTTAATAGTAATGTATACATATGTATAAATAGGTTATTATTGAAAATTCTCCGAATACTTACAAGGAGATTTATTATAAGAGTATATACTGAAATATTAAAAGTAGTCCCAGTTAATAGTAAAAGATATACCGAAATATATAATATAAATATTAAACTGTTGATAATATTTATGAATAATATTAATGAAAATAGTGTTAAATTAAACTATAAACTTGTAAAATGGTAAAATAATGAATTAAGAGAATACAAATATGCATTATTAAAAATTAAATTAAAATTATAAAAATAGTAACATCTATAAGTGAATGTGTAAGAAAATAATGGCATACAGAAATTAATAAATAAAAGCTCCATCTATATGTAAATCTGCAAGGAAATGGACAAACTGGATTGATAAAACGAAGTAAAAACACGAATTAGATATTCCAGTCGAAGATAAACGATCACATTTTGCTTTTAAAATAAAGTATATCTAATATTTGACTAGATATTTGACATGACAAAGAAGTAATATAACTTAAACATGTTGAATTTGGATAGTATACATAAACATTAAAAGTTTTATCAATGTTTATGTATATAGTTAAGTTTTTATTGGTAATTGAAGTATCAGTTACGACATTTATATGCGAAAATTAATATCTGCCAAATGACCTCCTCCTGCAGCTCCACAGACGTCCACTCTTTTGTTAAAATTTTCAATGATATTTTGACATAATTGAGCCTCTATCTCACCAATGACTCGAATAATTGCAAAAAGAATGCGTTCGATGTTCTCATAGTAAGGGTCGGAACAGCAAAATCCACTTGCGATAACAAAGCAGGAATATTTATTTCATTACCAATTAAGTTTAAAAGAAACTTCGTACTGATAAACCTCTTTCTGTCGACCAATACCCTCATGAAATGTCTCTCAAGCAGAGCATTCTAGTCTGTACCAATGGGAGCCATTAATCTTGTAACTCGAGTAAATTAGACACTAGTTTTGCACTCTTTCCTGGAGCGAATGTTGATATAGGTAATAAGGATGATACTACATATTCACATAAACGAAACAAGTTGACTTCAAAGCCAGGAGATTAATTAAATTGTTTACAAGAACGGATCAGAAAACCCAACGATGATGAATGTACACATTATAGGAAATATCTATATGTGTAAGATATACTATACTTTAGCATATACTATATAGCTAAATTACAGCGAACTGTTGCAAAATTCAGTATTATGTAGTAAAGTTTCCTTAGGCGTCAAAATACCAACGTTCTTTAAATTGAATTCCATAATCTTCGGTGTTGTTTCGTGTGGCAATACCTTTATATTCTTCAATATCAGTGACAAACCAATTTTAATTTGCATAATGGCAAATCTCCGACCTACAATAGACATGTCACATAAGATTGCTTAATCGTAACAAACGTTAAGTAAATATTTTACCGATACAAGCTCTAGGACCATCACCGAAAGGCAGAAACGAATATGAATGCTGCTTTTCTTTGTTTTCCTTCGAAAATCTTTCTGGATCGAATATTTCAGGATTTGGAAAATATTCCTTGTCCATTTGAAGACTGCGAATACTTAAGAGAACAGATGTATTCTCGTCTATTTTAACATCTGTTCCGGGTATTGTATATGCCTTAGAACATTTACGATTTATTAATGTAAGAGAGGGAAATTTTCTTAATGTTTCTAAAAGAAAAAAATTATTAATAATACAACATCTTTCAAAGCAGGAATTGATTGTGGATTGATTTCATACGTAACTTTTCATATAACCCCAAAGAAAATAGTCTAACGGTGTCAAATCACATGATCTTGGTGGCCAATTAACATCACCGTTTCTTGAGATTACACGTCCAGGAAAGTTTTCTCTCAACAAATCAATTGATTCGCAAAGTGTAGCGCCATCCTGTTGAAACCACATATCCTCTAGATCAATATTCATTAATTCAGGCCACAAAACCATCATGTCGATCACCATTGACAGTTACAGCTTCACCAGCAGCATTTTCAAAGAAGTAAGGTCCAATTATACCACCTGACTATAATGCACATCAAACAGTAACTCGTTTAGGATGCATAGGTCTCTCATGAATAATTCGTGGATTTTCCTCACCCCAGATATGGAAATTTTGTTTATTAACATAGCCACCACATTCAAAATGTGCCTCATCGGAAAACATTATTTTTTGAGGAAAATCAGCTGGTTGTTCATTGAAGAAATTGACAAATGAACGACGTTTTAAATGATCTAAAGGCTTCAGTTCCTGCGTTATTCGAACCTTATTTGCCTTTAGAGCTAAATCTTTGTGTAAAATACGCCATGTTGTTGATCAACTAAGTCCAAGTTGTTGTGAACGTCGTCTAAGTTGGAGGATAAATATTTTTTAAAAGTATTGTTTTAATTTTATTTATGTTTCCTGCAATGTTTCTTTTTTCTGAAAATTCGCCTAACTATTTACTAAGTTACTGATTACATTTTGTTGTGTTTAATACCAACGTTTGATAAAAAATTTAAATATCTGGATTAGTAGGTTTAGTGTACCAATCTGAATAAGTGTTACCCCTTTGTGTATTACTGTTATATGCAGGAAATTCAAACAATTATTAGTTAAATTGTATAGCTAAATTACAGTCGATATATCTTTTAAGAAAGGGTATGTGGATGAAACTGAAAAATAGTAGTGATACTTGTTATTTTAATAGCTGCTTAGTTAGAGAAATATTTTTTTAAATAAAATTTTGTTTAAATTTATTTCGATAATATAACAATTGTCTTGCTTCCAGATGAATTATATTGAAGCAAATATGTGTCTTCAAATAATATCTATTTAGAGAAAATGTGATGATCCTTTTACGAATTTTGCTATTTATTTAAAAGAGAACATACTTATATACATAGTTGGATAATAGAGTTGGATACTAGCTTTTAATTCCAGTAGCATTTCATTAGCAGTTTGCAGTAATTGAAGTTGTCGGACAAAATGAAAAGGACTTGCCTTTTTTCGTTCAAATGACTGCTTGAATATAATTCCGTGCATAAATTTGCATGGTTAATATAGCTTCGTAGCAGTCTCTATTAAATGTCCACGTTTCGATGTAATTATCATGGCATACTTGTCACGTAAATAAATTCATAACGCTCTAGTTATTATTACGTTCGTGAATTGTGTATCGTCAAATATTATTTATTACTGCATTTGGTTAGTTTTGTTATTAAAAACGAATACGTTTCATAAACATCGACGCATCCATGTTTTGCACATTGATTAATATGAAAATTACCTATCAACTCAAACGTCCATCAAACATCAGTGTCAAATCAATTATTCGAGCACATTGCAATATGAAAAAGATTAGAATTGCAAAAAATTACCCTCCGATAAAGGTTATTGAAACCAAAATACGTGAGTTTCGTTAATAACAATGTATTTTACACAACTTATTGTTAGTTTTGACCTATTTATCAGTAAAAAAACACTTTTAATATTAATTTATATAATAAATATTTTCAAATATTCAGCACTATACTACGAGGATAGTCTGAAAAGTTTCAAGCCTCAAAATGAAATTACTCGAAATGTTCTGGTAGTATAATTAAGTATGCATTGAAAAATACTTCTGAAAATTTCAGCCATGTTGGACGCTTACGTTGTTGTTTAACAGTCGTTCGTGTCTTACATTTGAAAGCCAATACACCTACACAAATTAAATCTGAGATGGACGCCGTTTACGAGAGCTCTAGCATCATTTGCCGAAGTGAAATTTTAGGCAGCTAAATGTAGTTGACGATGAACGTTTGGCATGGCCGCATTTGTTCACTTAGAAGCGAATTTAAATGAACATTTCTAAAGCCTCATTGCAGCTTAAGCCAAATAAATCGGAGTTTTGGTACCAGTAGATAACTACAGATAAAGGTTAATTTCATTGAAAAATTAGTATCCTTCATAAAGAAAACTTATTAATGAGTTGCCGTCTTAGACAACAGTAGTGGATGGCAAATCAAGCGACAGCTTTCTAAGAGAATGGAATTCAGAAGCTAGTTTTACGATATAATAAATGTCTTAATATTGGGAGTAATTATGTTGAAAAGTATATTAAGGTACAGGCTTTCTTATAAAAGTAAAATTGTTGAAGAAATTGTACTTTTGTCCTTTTCATATCAAAACTGTACACCATGTGAAACATTTCCTATATCCAACGATAATTCTTTTTGAGGTACAGATAACTGAATTTAATAATAATATTTAGGTATTACAAACCATAAATGAAAGTAAACCATGTTTAAGCAACTCTAACAGCAGGAATTATAGTCCACTAAGAAAATGAAAAGATATTTAAACATGTCTGGGATATGATAAGTCGAAAGATTAGTATACTTCCTAACTTTTGAATGAACTTACAACAGCTATATAAGAATGAGGTTCCAACAGGCCCATAGAAGTTTTTGTTAAAAACATGCAAGGGCAAATAATAGGTTGTACTCGTTTACACGTTATAGTCATTGTTGTGATGTTGAGCGTCTAGATGCTTTTTCAAGTAAAGGTAAAAGTGACAGTTACTGGAGTAATATGGAAGGTGATCTAGACATATGGTGTGATGAGATCTTAGGTTTTGCAAGCCTCGCGTGGACGAGTATTTAACGAAGCAAAGCAATCGCCTTACTGAGCATGCCGCGCTTCTTGTTTCGATTTGCACAACGCAGTTTAGTTAATTCACAATAGGTCTCGAAATTTATTGTGTCACCCCGAGGCAAAAAATCCATAAGCAACAACCCCTCCCCTGCCTACTCCCTGCCAAAACACTGTGCCCATGATTTTGCGTGATGAATGTGTTTGCCTGAACTTTACTTTCTCGGATAATGTTGAAGGCTTCCATTTCAAAGATTACTGTTTTGATTCTGGTGTCACATGGACCACCACTAGTGACAATTTCGCTTAACAATTCATCAACTTTATTATCGTACCATTCGAAGAAAGTCAAAGCATCAGCTATTGGTTTTGTGCGCTTGATTCAGCATTTTCGATACCCAGCGTGAGTACAACTTGTGATAATTTAAGCGTTCTGACATAATTTCATACACTCCTGAAAGTTAAGAAACCTTTCAGACAATGACCAAGGCGTAAACCGTCTGTGTTCTCGATCTTCTGCATTAACTTACTGCACAAAGTCTTCGGCAATGATCGATTTTATGAATATTAGTACGGTTATCTTTAAATACTCTAACCTATTTTCGTATCATTCGCTAGCTCATTGTGTTCTCTCCATACACCTCTCTAATCTGCCAATGAATTTCAACCGCTTTTACGCTTTCTCAGCGCGTATTTCACAATTGGCGGAATTTTAATTAACATTTTAAATACGCAAAACAAATGAATGCTTTTATATTGGCCTGTGACTAAACAAAAGATGCAGGTGCTTATGTGTGCATGCGCGGAACGATAATTGCAACGCTGCAATGGCATTAAAGAAAACGATACTTAAAGAACACGTCCCGTATGTGTAAGAATCGAAAGAGAATTGAAACTATATTAAATGATAAAAATATATGTACATATTCCATTTGAAAAAAAGTTTCACCTTTTAAAGGTGCAGTAATTCATTATCAGTTTCGAACCACCATATATAATATACGAGTATATATAATATACTGAAACAAGGCACCACAAAACAGCACTTGATTAGTAATAATAATTATTAAAACAAAGTCGCCTTCTTCTAACAGTAGAATATAAGTAATTTAAAAAATTAGTTGCTAAGTGATGTTGGTACAAAACTTTTTAAAAAGACACGAACTTTATACCCACGGTCCTTACTAACAATAGATCGAATGCATTACTAAAATAGAGTAAATGAAATTCAAGTAAAAAATTAAGATCTGAACAATTACATTATGTTTACACAAAAACATATATTTATATATACGTTATTTATAAAATTGTATTATCAGAATAATTATCTTAAATTAATTCGAAATTTTATTTAATTATTAAAGAATCTAATTATTATGGATTAAAGAAAATATATCGACCGCACTCAATCAGAGAACAAAACATTATATCTAGAAGATAGGGGTTTATCGATCTGTGATATTTCACAGACCAGTAAGCCCAATAGTCTCTAGGTCTTTGAACATGATATTTTGTTTTCTGTACGCATACTTATATGAAGATGTATTTTCTCGGGTCCTAAGCCGCATGTGGGTTGTGTACTGGGAAGCATCTCGACGTTTCAACGAGATCTCACTCGACATCTTCTGAAGCTGGTCTTGTTGAAACATCTAGAGAATGATCCTTCTCAGAACACAACTCGCACGAAACTTAAAACCTGAGAAAACACATCTTTATTGAACTTCCGCGAAAACATCAAGGGCAATATATTTAGTATAGGTTGTTCAACTTGAAGCAATACCACAATTATGTGAATGGAAGTGAATTATTTTTTTTTAGAGTGGAATATCTCGAAAGCCGTTGAATTTTAGCATGAAATTTATAATATGAACTTGCTTTATTATATACCTAAGAGTCTGAAAGTGTAATAATATACAGGTGTTCCGTTTAAAATAACAAAATTATATAACGCATAGATAAAGCTTAATACCTTGTATTTCTTAAAATAATTTCATGAAGTAGAATACTTGATTCCAAGTAACTTTTACTTGAAACATTCTTAATCGAGTGAATACCTGGTGCGCAATAGACTGAAAACAGATAACTGCCGCACGCTGTAGAATATTTTTAATTTCTATCTATCCAATTTTTCTATTTCTCGAACTAATATTTTACGCGTTAACAAATCTAGTCCATTTCGGGAACTCACCAAGTTTTCATGTATAGTAGAAAAAGACGATACTGTTTTTAACTTCTCTTTTAATGCAAATATAATGTCAATTAAAATGTAAAAAAAATACTACATAAATAAAGTTAGAATGAATGATGGTATCTAGATTGAATGATTACAACAAAAGAAAACCGTTTAATGCGTAAATGATTAAACAAAAGAAATAAATGTATGGTTCGATCTTTGTCTCGGTAGTTCCCGGGATCTAAACAAGTTCACTGGGGTAAAATACTCTACTTCTACTTGAAATAAGTGAACTACATACTCTTTCCTTGGACCCGTATGTAATCTAATCGAACAGATGATAAAAACACCCAGCGGACTCCATGATATAGAAACAGAATTAGAAGAAAAACTTTCATCCTGTTTTAGAATTCAAAAATAATTGAACGACTTCACAAATAACTTGGTTGTATCGTCTTGTAACTCACACTATCCTAATACAATTTTAATACTTCAAGATTAGCCTCTGTGAATTCAACACAAAGTTGTATGATATATATAAAGGTGTTTTAAATTTAGTGGTTTTTTTAAAGAATAAATAAAACACATAATTTGTATTCACTTTCATAAACTTTTTATTGAAGTATCAGATATAACATTTATATGCCAAAAATAATATCTGCCAAATGGCCTTCTGTTGCAGCTCCACAGATGTCCACTCTTTTGTTAAAATTTTACATGACATTTTGACATAATTGAAGCTCTATCTCACCAATGACAAGAATAATTTCATCTTTCGAAGCAGGAATTGATTGTGGATTGTTTTATAAACACGACTTTTCACATAACCCCAAAGAAAATAGTCTAACGGTGTCAAATCACATGATTTTGGTGGCCAATTAACATCACCGTTTCTTGAGATTACACGTCCAGGAAATATTTCTCTTGACTATAATGCACATCAAACAGTAACTCGTTTAGGATGCATAGGTATGAATGAATAATTCGTGGATTTTCCTCACCCCAGATACGGAAATTTTGTTTATTAACATAGCCACCACATTCAAAATGTGCTTCATCGGAAAACATTATTTTTTGAGAAAAATCAGCTGGTTGTTCATTGACGAAATTGACAAATGAACGACGTTTTAAATGATTTAATGTCTTCAGTTCCTGTGTTATTTGAACCTTGTATGCCTTCAGAGCTAAATCCTTGTGTTAAATACGCCATGTTGTTGTTCCACTAAGTCTAAGTTGTTGTGAAGGTCGTCTAACAGACATTTCAGGATCTTCAGGATTCAGAATTGCTTCTTTCGCGAACCAAACCAATATTTTCTTGTGAACGACCACTACGACTGTATTTTTCACTTTTTTGATCTTCCACGGAACCGGTCTCTTGAAATTTTCTAATTATTCGACCAATAGTGCTTTCAGATGGACGATTATGTAAACCATAAAATTCACGTAATTTTCTAAAAACTCTTTTCACAGAACGCTGATTTTCATAAAATAATTCAACAATTTGAACGCGTTGTTGTACCGCGTACGAAGCCATTTTTATAAATGTCATACATCACACTTTTTAAATGCCCACGTACCCAGACAAATTCAGTGCGCCATCTATATTTATTTATTCTTAAAAAAAGCGCTCAATTTGAAACATACTTTATATATATATTGATACTCATCAAGTAAGAACTTTCTAATTTGAATCCACTCTGGATAGTATAGACTAGCGCTTAATAGGAAGATGTATATATATATATATATATTTTCCTGTATATATATATATATATGTATATATTATATAACATTCAGAGCGGATACAAATTAAAAAGTTCTTACTTGATGAGTATTTTATCACGAACTCCTAGTCGGAAAAGAAGAAAATTCTCCCCACATCATTTCCAACGTTATCCTTGACGTAAACGGAAGGAACAAAAACAGTAACAATAATTATGGCCATTAACAAATTATTAATTGGAAAAAATATATAAACGTAACAGGAAAACGATATTACATAGTTTTAAAACAAAAAGTCAATTACATACTGTACTAAAAGGAAACACCCAAATATCACGTTCTTTCTAATCCTATCATAATAACTGACACGAACCAGCAATAATAGATGGCGGGAGCACGACCAAAAGGAGATAATTAAAAGAAATGAACAAAAATAAATTTAACTTGAACTCTACCAAATTTTAAATGAGAAGAAATTTTAAACAAATAAATAAATTAAACAAATTTGTACTAATTGAACTCCAAAGAAAAGTAAATAAATTTATAAGAGTAATTGCATATTCGTATAAAGCAGCTGATTCGTATATGTATATATATATATATATATATATATATATATATATATATAACAAAAGACAATAAAGCTTACAAAATAGAAAAATATAACGACACAAGGTCGTAATGAAATAATCAATCTAAAAATAATAAGGGAAAGTTAAATTTGTTAAATGATATGATAGTTAGTTTAATATAAATTGCACAAAAATATTAATATGAGAATATGTAGTGACGTATCCAACATAGGAACAAACTACAAACTTACTAAAATTATTCCATTGAATTCGAAAACAAACAAGAAACCAAATATGCCCCTAACAATACGTAATGTAACGATGTATTGCTTTGAAAAATAATGAAATTATTTTTATTTTAATTCTTATATAAAAACGCAATCAAAATGAATTAAATTACTTTATCCCATACATGACAATATGTAGCGTACAATCTCTTCAGCAATTAAAAAATGCTTTAGTTTCGCAGTTGTTCATTTCACTTCATGATATTTTCATATACTAATCTCTTAGATTGCTGATGAAAGGACACCGTTTGTGAACTCAATAGCTTTGTGAGATGCAGGAGAGAATTTCATTACAGAGAAGTTGGCAGTCTTTGCTATTTATTTCACAGTGAAGAACTTCAGATCATAATTGAATTTCGTTTAAATACTTGATTCTTAGTTCGTTGGAATTGAAGCTGATTTATATTTGTAAATTCACATATCCAGTATTTGACGTTAATAATTAGAATCCTTTGATCGGAATTAAAATTAAGTTCGAGAAAATAACCGAACTTTAACGAAGTAATATCAATAGATTAATAGCTTTAGTTTTATTTTATTTTTATAAGTATAAGGAGCGTTTCAAAAGACTAAAAGACGAAATTAATAATTTATAAGAAAGAAAAGGATAAGTTTTTTAGAATTATTAGTTTGCGGTTTGTATGATTAGTAAAACAGAAATATATATCTTATACCAGCGCTACGTTTCGCAGATATACAAGAACTTTTTGTAATGTTTCTAAATCGTCTCTTTTAAAGTACAATGCAATTTTAAAAACAATTTTTGCAACGTTAAATTATTTCCAACGAACATTTTTTTGGTTAATTGATATGTATGTTAAAATGAATCACTCAAATACTAATAACACCTTATTTACTACATATGTTTCGGGGATTAACCCTTCATCAGGTAAACTTGTGTTATTAACGAACGATTCCTTTCCTTATAAAGGAATAATTCGAATTGGCGATTTGCCAAATGATGAATATAAAAGGAATCATTCAAATTTTAATAATACCCTGTTTACTGTTTCAAGGATTCACCCTTCATCAAGTAAACTTGTCTATTCGTCTTTTTGTGGAGATGTGACCGACCCATCTGAGTTGTTGTGTTTCAATTTTATTGAGTATTCTTTTTCCCTTTAATCATAGCCTGATTTCTTCGTTTCTTATTTACCTTCTTTTATTGCATTTTCTTTTTGGTGCTGTCTCTCGCAATATTTTATTGTAAATATTGGTATATAATATTTTTAAAGACTACATTATCGTTTGTAGAGAGTTTTGTAAAAGACAGGTACCAGCGTGTTGGTTACAGCAATTAACCTCTTCGTTAAAACAATATTCTTGATGTACATTGACAGGTATAAATCCTTGGTACCATTGTCCAACAGTTTTATTATAACAGACTTTGATGATAGCATATTTTTAGGTTATATTCACATTTACATCTTATATCGTTACCTATGATATCTACATCGAATTAACAGTTATGAGAATAGATAATAGACTAGTGCGGGAAGTTTAGTTTTGAGTATGCTTATGGTAATAGGGAAATTACATTTCGCGATTAGTGAGTAAACAAAAACATTTTTCCACTACGTCGGACATGTCTTAAAGAAACGATTGCGAAAACATTAACTATGCTGCAGATATTCCACCACTCTCATCCACATTTTTAATATTCATTGGGTCTTTCACATTAGTACGTAATTTATAAATTATAATTTAAACACATTTAATGTTCTATAATATCCCATGTGAGACGTTCATGTAATGTAACCCACCTTGCAAATTTTATACTGGATGTATCTATCATGTAGCATGGAAATTCGTAACAGTATTATTAATACTGTTATACTTCATATACTACTGCTCTTACATTGTTCCATACGTGCAAATTAGATTTTCCACTGAAACAAATTCCTTTCAAGCATTTTCCACGAATTTATACCGAAGCGAGTCGATTCAAGTGATAAAGCTAACAGTACCTTTAATTAAATTTCATACAATTGTAAGCAAAGTTATAAAATTAACAGAAACAAAACGATTTCGCATTTTATTTACAACACCGTAAATACTTTTCAAACATATAATAGATGCGAGGTGACGATTTAATTCCCGCAATGAGTGCATAGGTACTATCCATACTGTTAACTAAACAAACTTATTGAAACACGAATACTCCGGGTGGTCCGGGTGGAGTATTGATGTTTCAATATGTCTGTTTAGTTAACTACTGGAAACAGCGTGTGCATTTAGAGGTAAAAATTGGGCGACTAAAATTTAGAGGAGCGTTTGAATACGAGTTTTCATTAAAAACTAGGACTAGTTCTGTCAAAACTTTATTTATTAATCTTGGAAAAACATTTATCACGTTTTATACGAGGTGTGGCTATAAAAATTGATTGATTGTTCTGCAAACAAACTGTGAGCGTGTCAAAATCAAACAGTACACGATCCTGTCATATAATATCCCCCATTTTTATTGCTGTCGTCATCCAGTTTGCACGTCGCTTAGTTGGACCGTAGTCTCCGTTTGAAATGGACCTCGCATTTGTCCACCGCCTGAAAAATACAGGATCCGGCAAAATGTATTACCGATTTTGTTTCATTAATATCAGAAAACTAATCAACTATTCAGTGGTGTTATTATTAATTGGAGCAGTAGGTTGTGGAGATTTTGCAAGTGGTTCTATGTTGAAAACGGGTAGAGGAAGATCACACAGCGTTCGAACTTCAAAGAACATAGAGACGATTAGACGTTAGGTTTCGCAGTCTCTGCAGTTATCTGCTCAAATATGCTACTGCCTTTCAATTGTCTGATCGGAATGCGCGTCGAATTTTAAGTATAGATTTCATCCGTACAAAATGGTCGTTTTTCACAAACTGTTTGAATATGATTGAAAAATTCGTGTGATATCGAGTGAAATCATCCTTGAAAATATGCTAAATGATACTGTGGATATATATTAGCGATGAAGCACATTTTCACATGTCGATATGTGTGAATAAACAAAACTTTCCTTACTGAAGTGCACGAAACACCCGGAAATTGCATTAAATGTCACTGCATAGTGAACGTGTTATTGTTTAATACTGTCAGGATCATTGGGTTTTACATTTGAAGAAGGAGGAGCAATTTTAATCGTAAACTCGGGGCATCATGTTCAAATGACTCATACTTCTATGGTACCAAGACTCAATGCGCTGCAATTCAACAGGATGTCCGATTTCAGCAGACGGGGCCACTGTTCACACAGTCAGATCTCTCCAAGAGCTGAGGTAGCTGTTGCATGATCTTACATCTTACATTCCCTGATATGGGCGATCTTCAGACCTCATCCATGTGATTTTTTTCTATGGAGGTTTCTTAAGGCTGAAATTTACACACATCGAACGAGTACTTTGCCGGCCCTACGACATACAAGAAGAGATTGTTCGTATTTCTCAAGAAATTTTGATTAGAGTGATAGAAAACTTCCGAACTTACATTCGACAATGCATTGATAACGAAAGAAAACACTTGAGCGAATACTGTTCAAAACATGAAACTTATGAAACGTAATGTAACTTCGCATTGTGTAGATTCTATTCGTGTTGGTACATTTTCTTTACTTTGAACCATCTGTTTCTTATTCATCTTTTAAATTAGGGGGAAGGAAGTTTTGCCGCACTTTGTATGATCGATAACAAGTAGATGGTCGGACAGCTATTCAATATACAATATTTGCGAAAATTAATTCCAGAATACTTCGACTAATGTTTCTACATATAATATTCATTAAAGTGCATTTCGGAAATTAAAATATAATATCTCGTATTTTACAATAAAGTTATTAAAGACACATATTCTATAACATTCTCAACCTTATAATAAACTCTTTGCTAACAAAGTTGTGATTGCGACATATTTCGCCCAATTCGAGGGCTCACCAGGTAATCTGAACTTTGTTGGCACTTGTATACAATACCTTAGATGAGATGTGTTCGATTCGAGAAGGACGTATAGTTCACTTTCATTTGTACAATTTTATCGTTCCTTCTCATTGTTGTTTGTTTATGTCAATACGCACATACAATACACAAACAGAAAAATAATTTATTAAAAAAAGCATAAGTTTGAATTTGTTTAACTTACATATTTGAATCGCTGATGTCGTCATCAACATCGTCATCTGGGTCGTCTTCTGTGTCGTAATATACGTCTTCGTCCGTATCTTCATTTCTGGTACGCTTGCGATTGTTTTCTTCAGAAACTGTCTTCGTTTTACGTATAACTACATCGCTGCGAAGAAGAAAAATAAAAATTAATGTAGCATATACATACGAAAATCATTCGACAGAAAATGAGATGGACTGGTGGGGCAATCTTTCGGAAAGACTTGAGTATTATATTCTAATTTTGCTATTTACTTTATATCGACATTTTATTTAAAAGTTACAGCAATGTGAATAAAATGTGTAAGTGAAAAATCCGCATGCATAAACTCATAATTAGTAGTGCCGTCAAATATTTATTATATGTATATGTGTATTTACCAAAAAAGTTGTAATTAAGATCCGTTACGTCCAATATCAAGGTTCACCATCTAAGTGTTATTACCGTAACGTTAATACAAAATAATCAGATAGAACAATACGTCCTTTTCTCGGATCGAAGTGCAAGCTTTTATTTTGTTCCCAGAGAAAGATAAAGTTCAAATTGCCCGAGGCGTCCTAATATTGGGCGAAACAAATCGTTGTTTATTATTCCGTTGTAATTCGCAGTAGCTATTAATATAGACACATTTCTAGTTTCTTAGCATATAGAAGTTCTGTAGTAACTGAAAGAAACATTAGTGCTTTCCTTCAATTCGAGAGGTGGAGGTACAGTTCTCTCTTATTCCTTTGCATTATCGTTTAAATATTTATGTATCAAAGGATTACATAAATCAGAAATTTTAGCAATTTTGGGCGAATATGTTCCTTCGAAAATCACAATTTGTCCCTGGGTTACACGCAGAATCAGCGATAACTCCAAAAACAATCAATAAAATTTATGATACTACTCAAAACTACCAAAAAATTGACTTCAAAAAATACTTAGCACTGTGAGCATGTACAGGTTGTAAACGATATACCCCGACCATTTTTATTCTATCGAAACTTTAATTTTTGTGGAAATTTAGGAAACAAACTTTTCCACTACGGTTCTGTATTCAGATTGAAACTAAATAAATAGATAGAAATTATACATTGTCGAGTTAAAAACGGGCATTTATTGGTTCACATTCCTAAAAAAATCCCCTTCACATTTCAGTAATGCAATGTAAATTTGTAAATTATTTACAAATGTGTCTGTGTTTTGTGCGAAAATTTTATAAACATGTATTCATTTATTAACAGGGCACTAAAAATTTCGAGAATGCTTTTATGTGTCAGCTATTTTGTTATTTTTATGACTAGCAAGCTATCGACCTTCGTAATATCACGAAATAAATACAATACCAAATTTGCAAATTTTAAAACTTTGTGGTAGTATGGAATTTGTAATTTTATATTATGAGGTGTGGCTATTATATAACGAGAATGACGCTGGTAGAGAAGAAGTGTGCATGCGCCAAACGCCAACGACTGACAGCCATTTATCGTGAAGCCTTCTCTTTCGAATGCAGTGTCTCTTGTCTCTGTAAACAAATCAGTATAGCCGTAGCCTTCGTTCGCATTAAAGTTGTTTTTGTTTCGCCGGAAAAATGTCAAGTGAACAATAGAGCAACGAATTGTTGCGAAATTTCACATGAAACTTGGAAAAACCGCTACTGAAACTTATCGCGTGCATGTGTTTTTTGAGTGGTTTAAGCGTTTTAAAAATTCAAAGCAAAAATGATTGTTTTCTTCTATATTCATGGGATTGTGTACCTTCACTGGGTTCCTGAAGGTCAAACTATTAATCAACATTATTATCTTCGCGTTCTTACTCAATTCTGTGAAAGAATAAGGAAAAAACGACCCGAATTGTGGAAAGACAAGTCATGGGTTCTCCACCAAGACAATGCACCGGCTCATTCCGCATTGTCAGTCAAGAGGTTTCTAGCCAAGTACAGCATCCCTGTGTTAGATCATCCGGCTTATTCGCCGGATCTTGTGCCGTGGGACTTCTATCTATTTCCTAAAGTGAAATCTGAATTAAAGGGAACAATATTTGAGTCCCTTAAAGCTGCGAATCCGAAAGCGGCACGCGTCCTGAAGGAGTTGACAGAAGAAGATTTCCAGTACTGATTCGAACAGTCCATTTGCATGGAGCGTTGTAAGGGTAGAGGAGGGGTGTATATTAAAGGTGATAATAAGTAAATATGTATGAAATCAAAATAAAATGTTTTACGGCGTCAGTCTCGTTATTTAATAGCCACGCCTGGTATATACATTATTTTCTACTACAACCAATCGATATAATTATTTAACAAATTTTTATTGTAAAATCGTAATTATATATAGATTTATATAGTGTCAAATTGTTAGTAGACTGTATTATTTCGTTCTTAGTGTTCTATTCAAATATGACATTTGTGCAGTATTGAATGAATTTTGCCACGCAGTAAGGCAACAATACTAAAAACAATTAAAAAAACTCAACAGCGAAGGAGTTAAATGCAAATATTTAGACACGTATTTCCTGAGGAAAAATTGATGAATTACACCACTTAAATTTTTGTACACATACAAATACTTCAATATTTTTTTCCGTCGAATATGTGCAATTATTTGTTGATAACATATTTTAAATAGTATCACTGTGTTACGATTAATAACGGAAGTTTTTTCATCACGAGTGGTTCGAAAGGGTGTTTAAGCAATCCAAAATATTTTTGCTAAATATGTGGAGAATATGAGTTTGTTAAAAGAACTTATTTCTTGTATTTCAGAAAAAATCGTGTCTTGAATACTTAAGATTATGGAAAAGTGACATCTAAACGATTGTTATTTTTATTGTGTTGACGTAAAACAGTAAAAATCGATCCAAATGAGAGTATTCAAACCCTATGTCTATGCAGCGTCGCAGCTCCGTCGATTTCGATTACCGAAAATATATCTGAACCCTTAATACAAGATCATTTAGAAAATAATACTAACTTTAATGCTTTTCGCAAAATAAGATAAATGATCTTGTAAGAGAATTAAAACTTTTTAAACTAGCTTCTAAATTGTTGGCAACATGACTGAAAGAAAAGAATGTGCGTGCTTCATGCGCAAAATTACTTTTTATCGGAAAACAGAAAAAGAGTTACGGAGTTAGTTTGCCCAAGAAGACGATCTTACTTTTTGTACAAATATTAAACGTTTTTTGATAAAAAGGAGTTTGACACAATATGAATCAAGTAACGTAGTAAATGAAGTCTTAAATTCATGTTGTTGTAACACAAATAAATACACCGGGATAACTGTTCCTTACAGTACAAAATTAAAGGAAGAATATTGTAACATTATCTCATCAGTTTTGAATAAAATTAAGCATCATGAACGCCAAAGCTTAATGTAGCAATTTTGCTGACAAATTACCCACGTAATTTGTCAGCAAAGTTGCTAAATTAAGTTTTCCTATTTCATATGTCTTTGGGGCAACAGAGCTTATCAAGACATTGGGTCAGAAAAAAATTGGTCCTTAAGAAAAAACATAACGTAAGCAAAATGTCCGAAACCCACTGGTAGACCGTGAAAAAATTATCCTGTCGCCATTACATATAAAATTAATTAGGCATCGTGAAACAGTTTGTTAAATTTCTTAATAAAAAAAATGGAAACTGCTTTTTTTACATTCGCCGAACATTTCCTCAGCTATCTATGGAAAACAGCAAACATTTTTGATGGTTCCCAAGTCAGACATCTTACGAAGGATATCAAATTTATAGAATCTATGAATGGGTTTAAAGCAAATGCTTGGACAGCTTTTGTCTTAGTGATTCAAGACTTCGAAATCGAAAATCACAAAATGATATTGAACCAGTAGATTGACATTTACATTTAAAAAATATAGACATAATATGAGTATTAAACCCCACTTTCTCCATAGTCACCTCAACAGGTTTCCTGAAAATCTAAGAGATCTGAGCAAAGAGCAGAGAGAACGTATGCATCAGAATTTACTCGTTGTGCAAGAACGTTATCAGGGTTTCTGGAATACGCATATGATGGACTACTACTGGTCGCTGATGCGTCATTTTTATTAAGTCTACATATATGGTAAGAGAAAAGCTTTAAAAGCTTTTGGAACTTAATAATTAACCTTACTTCTTAATAAATTTTTCTTACTAAGTACATGTTTCTTCTTTTCTGAACATAGATTATCTGTTACTCAAAAACCAGATATCGTAAACAAAATCGACTTGTATATTTGAAATGAGCATGTTATCTATAGTCAGCGACAGCAAAATTATTTCAGGCAACAAATATTGAATATACTAGTGTTACTTTTTAGGTTTTTCTCTACTATTTTGTGTTGACATAACAAGTGGAACGTCAAGTTAACAAATAAATTTAAATGGACTTTCATTGAACAGTTTAATCAATTATATTAGCGTTCTACAGTGTTTACTGAATGAACATTTTATTTTTGTTGAGAAAATTTACGGTGGGTAGTAGAAAAAAATGTTCAGTCACGTGTTATGTCACTTTTGACTTATTTGAAGTTAATTTACAAACAGAAAGTTAAGCTAACAAATTAAACGTATTGATCGATGAATGTGAAACGTTTGGAACAACAACAAAATAATATATTAAACGAAATTGCTTTTAATTTAACATTTTCGTTTGAGCAAGCACTGTACATTGTTGATATATTGATATTGAATATTTAATGAAACGAAAATTGTATTTCATCGTATTTCGATATTAAAATTTGAAAAATATTAATTTTCTAGTGAACACGGTAGAAGCTGAGTTGGAATGGCATGGGTAGTATACGAGGTGTGGAAATTAAATAACGAGACTGGTGTGAGAAACGTTATTTATTGCAAATAAACTTGTATTTAACATTAACCCTCTTCAACATACTCTCTTACCTTATCCTTACACCGCTGTGTCCTCGATCGTTCGAAACAACTCTTCAACAACTCTGCCGTTTTTTGCATATATATATATATATATATATATATATATATATATATATATATATACATATACATATACATATACATATACATATATACATTCAACAGACTGACAATGTGTTCCCTTTAATACACTTTTCACTTTTGGGAATAAGTAGAAGTCACATAGCGTGAGATCTGACGAATACGGAAGATGGTCAAGCACAAACCGCTTGTCCACTGAAAACTGCTTCATAGATAGGGTATTATGAGCTGGTGCAGAATTCAAGAGCCGTTCTTTCACAAATCCGGTCTTTTCTTCCTTACTCTTTACCTTAGCTTGATTAGGACTTCTTTATAGTATTTTTGATTATCCCTGAATATGACCCTGAATATCGAGAAAAACGATCAGCATTGCCTTCGATTTCGACTTGCTCGCTTGCGCTTTTCTCTTGCGCACGTGACATAACATTATCACCGACCACCTCTTTTAACATTTGTAAACATTCTGTTTAATCACTAAGGTTGATATATAACCCTTTTCCACATTAACTTTTGTAATTCTGTATACACATTTCGACAACTAAGTTGTCATCGTCAGCAGATAATTGCAAAGTGTCGCACCTGGTAAACCACGGGGAAAAATACCTGTACGAAAACAAACTCCGTACGTGATCTATGAAGTTGAGAACCAAGATGTACACTGTGTGTTCGTTTCACAAGATTTTTAAAATTGTTTTACTTAAACTAGGATAAACAACATTGAAAAAGGAACACGGACACGACCGATAAGTACCTGCATGTGATTTATTATAGTGTTCCTCCTTCTCTGACATTAAGCAGACCGAAAAGGGAAGACTGAATCAGGCCAGTGTCACTGTTCACCACATGGCTTTTATTCTTTAAAATGTACATGCTTTCATAAGTGTCTAATTCTCGATAATTACACACGTTCCTTATCAAATGTAAACAATCCATGTTAACACTATAATCATTTTCCAACACATGCCTTGCTATACCTGATTTTTCGGGTCGGTTGAATTTTATGTGCGCAAGATGTTCTTTACACCGAGTTTCGATCGATCTTTTTGTTTGGCCGATGTATTGTTTACTGCAATCTCAACATTTAATTCGGTAGATTTCCGACTTTTTAATTTCTTCGATTTTGTCTTTTGCATTTCCTAAAACTGTTTTGATCGAATTACTGGACCGAAAAGAGACTTGAAAACCGCGTCTTTAAAAATACTATTTAAATTTTTTGTCATACGATGATAAGGTACACAAACAAACTGCTTGTCCCTATTGCTCTGAGGTGATAGACATGTGGTATCACGGATTGTTTTTCTTATGTTAGCCTTTCTATTGTAATTAATCCATTGATTATTTCCGAATCAAAACCATTGTATCTCGCGATATTCTTAATGAAGTTCAATTCTCTTTCGTATCTTACATTTGTTAGTGGGAAATTAATCAAACGATTAATAACAAAATTGAACGAAGCCATCTTTTGTTGCATGCTATGATTTGAGTCCGCCGTGATGAATCTATTGACATTGGTTTCTTTTCGGAAAATATCAATTTCTATTTTGAGATTATTCCTAATAACTAAGGTATCCAAAAAAGGCAACTTGACATTGTTTTCTTTTTCTACTGTAAATTTAATTGTCGGAAATTTTGAATTTAACTGTTTGACGAAATCATCCAAGTTGCATTCATGTGTATTGAAAATCGCGAAAATATCATCGACATACCTAATCCAGATTCTATGGGAATTGCAATGGGCAATCGTCTTTCTCCATTCATAGCGGACTTATTTATGAGTAATTTTGAAATTGAATTAAAACATAAAGCTAACTATTTTCCAAGAATCTGTATGAATCTGTGAAAGTTAATGTGGAAAGGGGTTACATATCAACCTAAGTGATTAAGTTAATCAACCACAGGCTCCATCAAATTCAAAAACATTCTGTTGGCGATTTTTTTAATTTGACAAGAAATTTCAGGTTAATTGGCTGCTCGATTTTTATGTTAACTATTATCATGGCACTACTAAGTGTCCTCTATAATTACAGCTGGAAAGTAAACTAAAGCAGACAGAGAGACGAAACTACGGGTTGAGGCTTGGTAAGTATGAAGGTCAATGACATTCCAATTATAGCCTCACCCAATACTGCTGGGCGATGGAAGGACCGCAGTCTCGTTATTTAATTGCCATGTCTCGTATTTAAACATACGTATCGGGAAATTTTGTTTTTACCTATTTACTAAAGGTTGGGAGAAGAAAGAATGGGAATCAGGGAAATTCTATTCGAATACGATTATTTGAGAATTGCGTTAAACCTTTTTTACTAAATATAAAGTTAAGTAAATAGACAAAAACGTGGCTACAAATAACTAACAAATCGCGATTTATTTCATTGCTATAAAACAGTAAAATTGCAGGCATATCTTGAACATAATTTCTCAGTATGTAGTATCTAATGGTTCCTGTGCATAAATGCTGAAAATACATGTAGTTTTTGAAGTATTACTCTCATTGCGAGTATATGAGTTCGTACAATCGAACAGAGAATTTAGATTAACTAAATGTCAAAATTTAGTGCTTAACTGATTTTTAAATAAGAGTTTTCTCTTAACCAAAATTGTACGTTGTTTGCGCGAGGGTGGATTGATATATAAGGTCTCCAACTCTATAAAATAAGAATAAGGAAAGACAAAATAATGAAAACAGTCTCGAAATGAAGCAAATTTATTGTACTATCAGTGTATATAATAATGTTTCCAAATAATCACCATTTAGCGCAACACATTTCTCCAAACGTTAATCTATTTCTTCATTCCGTCTTTGAAAAAACTTTCTTGCTTACTTTTGATCCAAATGTGAATAATGGCCTGAACTTCACTGTCTGATGAAAAATATTGAGCTGTCAATATCTCTTTCAACTTTGAAAATATCAAGAAATCTGAGAGTGCCAAATCAGAACTGCACGGAGGGTTAGGGATTGTAAAGTCTTACAGTATCATATTGAATTAATCGTTGATTGCCTTGGGAGATATTCGGTATCAATTACTTCCTTTACATAAAAAAAATGGTAAGTATAACTTTCTGCATTGACGAAACTTTTTTGAATTTTCATGCACGTGAAGAATCAGGACGATGAAGCCAAGATTCGTCTCCGGTGGTGACGTTTATGAAAGAATCATCTTCATCACATCGATACTGGTTAAAAGGTTCATGACAAATGCTTTTTCTTTGTTTTTTCACCCGTTAATTGTTGCAAAACCTATTTTTTCTCATGAGACACTGATACTGGTTGAACTCACTGGCGAATATTTTTGGCAGCCATATAATCGCTGCTATAACAGCTTTCGAACGCCTGTAAATTTTGTTGGGCTCACAACTTTTCAGATTTAGAAATTCTATCCCAGATTGTTGCTTAATATTCGTCTCAGAAATCTAACTTATAATAAATGGCACTATTACTCAACCACGGAAAATGAAACATTTCGTGCTAAGGCGAAATACTCGCTTGCTGGTTAGAACTTGTTTCTATTCCTACTGCTTAGACAATGGCGTTGTTGGAGTCCGTATATATCAATACGCTCTCGTATTTTATCACAAGTAATTAATATTTTATGTGGATTGATTACGTAATTTGTCTTTTAACGTATGTACACATATATAATATCTATACCAATAAAATTTATGCTTTTTTAAAATTTTGCTATCTTTTAATCTGGCCTGAAATGACAAAATGCAACTATCTATCAGAGATAAGGGCTTGTACAACCATATGGGTCTATTGGACAAGGAAAGAATATAATAAAGTGTTGGTAAAGTGTTCGAAGCGACCCAAATGAAATTGAAATCGCTTTTTGAAAACTGAGGTATTCAATGAAAGCAAATCAGCACGCACAAATCGTGTTATGAATGCAATTCAAATTTAAAGTGCAATTTAAACATTAAGAAATCGTTTGCGTACGTCTGACCTATATGCCTGAAGGTCATTGGCTTGCTACAGAGTATAAAAGAGTTAGTAGAATGTAGGAGAATAATAATATCAATTCGGGTCATAATGAATAGAGGCTAATATTATTCAGTGACGAATCCAGATTTACCTTGCAGCCAAAAAATAGGCATACTCTGATTTTTCGTGAACCTAACACACAAGTTATATTGATCTTTATTTTATACAAAATGTATATCTCACTACCGAGAGATATTAAGATGAAATTCTGCGATCCATTTCTTTTCATATACAGTAGTAGTAATAGAAAATTAATTAATTTTTATGGACAATAATTCTCGTCTCCATCGAACGAAAATCGTGAACAACAAGGATTGATAAAGTTGGTATAGAGAGAATGGAGTGACCAGCTAATTACCCGGATGGTAATAGCCAGTCCACCAATAGAAAACGTTAGAGATATTGTGAGAGGACTTATTGCTACACCAAATATGCCACCAAGAAAGCTTCAGGCATTACGGATTAGTCTCAAAAAGTAATGGAATATGACTCCCATGAAATTTTTGACGTGTTAATCTTATCCATGCTATTAAGATACCAAACGTGTAAATTTATTATTAATTTATATTTTTTTTTAAATTACTGCAACAAAACTTTTATAAAATTGAATACTTCTGTATTTCTCCTACACTAAAAATGCAAATATTTAATGTTCTCTCAACAAGATTTACGATACATTAAACCTTGTCCAAACAAGTTAAAGCACAATAATGTGTTTAGATACTTCACACACATACACACACTGACATCGAAAAATTATGTTAAATAAATCTTTTATTAAATCATTGTTTTTATGAAATATCCATTAATTGTTTTAAACAGTATTTGATATGAGACTTGATATGAGATAAAAATGCACATACTCGTTCTTCTCAAGTTCCTTTTTGGATACGCATACTGCAGTAAAAGAATCTTCTAGTAGACAAATCTCTTTTTTCTTGCAGTTCAGAGGCCGGCAGAGAGGACCTGAAACAAAAAAATAAATCTTAACGACGCAATATTTTTAAATTTTTTTAAAAAGAAATCATGTAGTTTTTTGGGCCTTCCGTTAAATAACAAAATTTAAATTAAATTTTGGCCAAGGGCCGATACAATTAAATCGTACAACTTGAACTAAATTTAGTTTGTTTATTGTGTTTTAATAATATATATATATATACTATTTACTGTCAAATATTTACATTTTGTTTATAAATTACTTTTTTTATAATAACTGTACTATTGGGTTGGCAACTAAGTACTTTCGGTTTTTACTGATAGAGAGCGTTGCTTTATTTTTTGTATAACGTATGTTAGTGTTGTACTTTACCATTTGTCGCGTGATACTAGTCACATTGATGTAACTTCAGAAGCAAGTAGTGCGTGGTTTTTATTAAAGCTATTAGTTGTGTGTTAATTTTAAATGGAGTGCAGAAACGAACATTTTTCGACATATTTTACTATTTTATTTCCGTAAAGGAAAGAAAGCTGCTGCGGCTCACAAAAAGATATGTGAAGTTTATGGTGCTAATTGCTTAACAGAGCGTAGGTGTTAGAATTGGTATAAAAAATTCCGTTCTGGAGATTTTTCCCTCAAAGATGAGTAACGTTCTGGTCGGCCTACTGAAGTTGATGATGACCAATTCAAAGTCATAATTGAAGAGGATCGTCATATAACTGTTCGAGAGGTTGCGGAGAGGCTACATGTGTCGCACACAACAATTGAAAAACATTTAAAATGTCTTGGGCTAGTTAAGAAGCTTGATATTTGGGTACCTCACGAATTGAAAGAAATTCATTTAACACAAAGAATCAACTTTTGCGATATGCACCTTAGACGAAATGAAAGCGACACTTTCTTAAAAAGAATCATCACTGGTGATGAAAAATGGGTCCTGTACAGTAACATAGTTCGAAAACGATCATGGAGCAAACACGATAAACCAGCTCAAACCACATTGAAAGCTGAATTGCATCCAAAAAAGATCATGCTGTCAGTTTGGTGGGATTACAAAGGTGTTGTGTTTTTTGAGCTGCTTCCAAGGAACCAAACGATCAATTCTGATGTTTACTGTCAACAATTAATAAAACTGGATGAAGCAATCAAAGAAACACGGCCAGAATTGTCAAATCGGAAAGGTGTAGCATTCCACCAAGATAATGCAAGGCCTCACACATCTTTGGCAACTGTTGGAAACTATTGGAGCTTGGCTGGGAAGTGATGCCACATCCTCCATACAGCCCTGATCTAGCACCATCTGATACCATTTATTTCGAAGTTTGTAGAATTCTTTGAATGGTAAAACTTTCACAAATGACGATGACCTTCACTCGCACCTGGTTCAGTTTTTGGCTGATAAGGACCAGAAATTTTATGAGCGCCGAATCATGCAGCTGAAAGAAAGATGGCAAAAGGTCATTGAGCAAAATGGAAAATATATAATTGATTAAAAACTATTCTTTGTTTGAAAAAAAGTGTTTTATTTTATCCTACAAAACCGAAAGTACTTAGTTGCGAACCCAATATATTCATTAATATTCCACCGATGAAAAGGGAGGAACAAATCACAATCTTAAAATAAACTGAAATATGTAATTTCAATGTTAAATCAATTTTCTCCTACCCTCTTATATACACATTGGTTGTAACAATTAATCTAATAATTAATCTAGGTAATAGGGTGAGACATATCAAATAAGAACTCTTCCATATTTCATTTAAAGAAAATGATTTTCGACAAATCTGAGAATAACGAGACGTATGTATGTACGTAGAAAATTATGAAAGTGATGTAAATTATAAAAAATATAAACGCTATTCGAAGAAATAACAAAAAAATAATTTTTAGTTTTCAAGAAATAAAGAAAACGACCAAGCGTAGATACCAACAAGTACGATTTACGAAAGAGAAACTATTAAAAAAACATAGTATCTGTCAATTCTGATGAAAGTTTCGAAGATGTAATGTTTAATATTTCACTACGTTCCGAAGATTTAATGTTTAATATTTCACTATTAGCACCAACAAAAATTAAAGAAGAAAATATTGAAGATAACAAATATGCTTTGTCAGAAGTAAAAATCTGATTTTACTGAAATGGAAGATTACCAAGGAAACCTTCTAAACGTAAGAGTTGTACTAACAAAACGGAAATTAACAGACGATTGGCTACCAAATGGAAGTCTTTAAACAGTCATGATGAACAGGTTTATGTAAGTATGTATGAATGTTTGACCAAGTAATCAAAATTTTCCTGCTGTTCCAGTTTGTTTCATGATTACACTGTCTATTATAATATGTTTTTTACACCTTTGATTGTGTCTTCTGCTTCCTTTTCGTTCCTCTGTCAGTAATGTGTTTTGTATTAAGTGCTTAACTATTTTTTGTGTTATAATGGCAGTTAATATTTTATACAGTGTAAGCTGTTGAAGATAGCTTCATATTTTTATGAGTTTTAAAATTGTATTATTATGGAGTAGATTTCATTCACTTTGTCTGTGTAATGCCGAGAAACTTTTCACTCAACTCACATATCTGCAGGTCTAAGCTCGAACTGTACGCGGCTGATACTGGGGTGTTACTGTACATCACCAAACAGTAAATTAACACAAGCTTTACGATGCTTTATATCTTAGGTTTATTATTAATATTGTTATCGGTGTATTTAAATGTAAATGAAATTAGGCTCTTCCATATTGTATATTTAGAAATATTCTTACGATTGACCAAGTATTTGAAATAATAGGTTTTTGCAATATAATATATAGATCTGGTACAAACTGTAATTAGTATAATTTTGACCTGCTTAAGATGCCATATTTGCTGTAACTCTTATGCTAGAGGGATATACTTATTGCATTTCTCTGTATGCTTTTGCCGAAAGTTATGGTTAGATGTAGAAACGTCAATGTGTGAATGTTTCTGTTCCAGTACAAAATGACCTCCAAATTTTCTACTGATAGTGGTACGTATTTGTACCACAGGTCAATTATATCTACTAATTTGTATTTTAACAAGATTTCTGTGTATTACTTTACAGATATTGTCATGTGTGTTATACATAAATTCTTTTTGTACAAATGTTTGTACGCACCTGTGATATGTTGGATTGCTTATATGTCTACCATGTCGTTTTGTTTTATCATATATTTACTATAGTTTCTACTTTTCACAGCTCAACCTTCTATGTGAATCATAAAACCATCAGTTTTTGTGTAAATATTTCAAATTTTCATCAATTTGCTGGTTGCCTGTTTGTCAATATTTGTTTACATTATTTGGTGAGGATGTGTTCCATGTATTATTTTATTTTCCAGGTTTCTATTTTATTGTTGTTTGTTCATATATGTTCTTCTAACATATCTAAGGGACGTTGTAAGTAAAGTATCGAGCTTGTAGGTGTAAAAAAAGATTTCTATTTCTTAGTTTTTTATGTTTAGCGATAACCTGATCAATAAATATTTGTTCCTTCCATCCTTTAGAATTTTTCTACAGTATTTTTATTTTCCGCATAATATCTCAATCTTCGTCAAGTGTTCTTTCTATTTTTGATGTTATTATGAATGTAAGAATCTTATATCAGACAGGTTATAGGAAGTTAATTTGCAGTATTTTTCGTCCCGTTTGTTTTTGGCTTTAAATAGGTGAAACCTTAAGTGAAGAAAAGAGGTGGTTCTGTTAGATTTCGTAATACTTTGGTCATAGGTTGTACTATTTTAACATGGATATTTGTCAGTCCCTTTTACCACAAATTATGCAAATTATCTATTACAGGTAATTTACAGCTATGTGCTTTTGTAGCTGTATACTGGACCGGCCTTGTTTTTTCTAATTACCTGATTTATTGGATTAAATTTGTTATTATTTTTATTTTTTCTTCATCTAACTTAATGCATGAATTTAAATGCATTCTCATTATGGGGTACGTTCACTGACTATATATTTTTCCAGAACATTTCTACTTCTGAGATATCTGGCACTTCTTTTATTGGATATTGTTGTTTCCATCAAGTGTATTAAAGAAACATTTTTCATTCTCTGTAAATGTTTTATAGTGTCTTTCTATTTCTGCTAATTTTATATCTTTTATATCTTTTAGTGTTTAGAGTGTTGCTTATGTCGACGATCGAAAAATCTTTAGCAGTATTAATTCACCTGCGAATAGTACTAATCTTCAAACAAATCTGTGCATTATTGACGAATGGTGTACCCATTATCAGATTCAGCTAGACATCGACAAATGTGCTGCTCTCTCTTTTAGCAGAAGCGACAGTCCGTTTCACTATGACTATAATGTTCGTTAATCTACTATACCTAGAGTATACAACTTCAAGGATCTTGGAGTTTTATTCGACTCAAATCTTAGCTTTTCTAAGCGTATAAGTAACATAACTGCATCATCTTCCAGTAGTCTTGGGTTCCTTATTCGGTCTTGCAAGGGTCTTTGTAACCTGCACACTTTGAAGGTTCTTTACTGTTCTCTTGTCCGGTCCAAAATAGAATACGCTGCAGTAGTGTGTTACCATTACCAGCAGATACTCCTGGAGCATGTTCAAAAGAGATTTATGAAATATTTATCTTATAGGATTGATGGACATTATCCTGCGACATATGAGGGTCTACTTGATAGACATAATTTCGAATCCCTTTGTATATGCAGAGAGAAAGCTAGTGGTGGTTTACTTTATAAATTAATAAATTATTTTATTGATTCTACTGAGCTATGTCTCAAATTGATTTCCTCGTACCTAGGTTTGATACTAGATCGTCGGCAACTTTCTCAATACCTAGGGCAAGAACCACTGTTCTTTACAAGGCTCCACTGGTACATATGTGCAGAAATGCCAATGGATTATGCTTGGATCCCTTTCATTACTTCGACACTTATTGTACATTCAGTTTTCAAATGACTTGCATTACCTTATTATAAGTGTTAACATTTTTGGTTAATTAGTTTCTTATTTTGTTTGTATTAAATTAAATGCACCTATTTTTATTTATATTTTTAAGTTCAGTAATATGTCCTGTAATTGGTTTGTTAAACTATTGGACATTAAAGATTATTGTTATTAATATTATCTACAAGAGTATACTGCCAATTATTGGTTTAATGTACCTATCAAAATCTTGTATTTTTTAATTATACTTTTTTATGTTCCATCGAAATTCGAAAATTTTTCAACTATTTTACTTATTTGTTTTCATAGATTTGTGATTTTCTTTTGTAGTCGGTGTAACTAACCATGGTGGTTTATTGTTTAGTTTGCATGCGTTGCTTGTTACGTGGTATATTTTTTAGTCGTTGAATATTAATGTAGTGTGTGCTATTCTATCCTCACCTAAATAAATGTCTGTAAGTGCGATTTCTTCTCTGAGTATTTCTTTTAGAATTTATTAATTGTAGTTATAATAAATGAAGCTTTCTTATTTCCCCTTAGTGGTCTTTTGGTAGCGCTTATGTTTTGTATAGCAGTTATATTTTCGTTAAATGCTTCTTTATTTCTGTTTCGTTCTATTATATTACTCAATCAGTTGCAAGTTTTCTAAATCACCCCTTTGGTTTGAGTTTACTACTATGTATTTTCATTTGCATTTCTTTCAATAAATTGCCATTTTTTATTATGTTTACTATTTTTTCATGATGTTTATATTCATGTTTCAATTGTGTTAAAGTTTGTTTTAAACTTGTTTCATTGTTTTTAATTGCATGTTTTTTGATCCATTGATCTTTGTTCTTAAAGGTAACTTTACAGTGTGCATTTGTTTCGCACGGGCATTTTGCCGTAGTTTTGCAGGTGCGACACTGTTTAATTATCTGCTGATGATGACAACTTAATTGTCGAAATACGTATACAAAATACGAAAATTAATGTGGAAAGGGGTTATATATATATAACCTTCAGTGATTAAGATCTTTGTTCTGATGAATTGAAAAGTTCTGGGTATATTTCTGTAAATTTTATTATCATTATTATTATTATTAAAAGTAAATAATAAAAAATGTGAGATGGCTTCTGAAACACCATGTACATTTTCTAATTTAATCTACAACTGAATTAGTTAAATATGAAAAGGTTTGTAGTATGTTTCACTAGCCTATTGGGAGATATAATTACTTTAATTGTATTTATTTGAAACGTCGCAAAATCGATTGCTGACATTTAAGACCTCAGCTCGAACATATAATAGACCATGATGTAATGAATCGATGTAAATAGTGTTATAAAGCCACACTAACCTTGGTACGTTATTCGTATTTCAGTGGTATTTTTAGAATTGTGCCACAATTAATCGCAATATGCATCGTTTACTCAGAAAGAGTAAATAAATCAAATGCAAAATAGAGTACTTTACGTATGTTTACGCTTATAACTTCATTAATTTAAGTGAATTCATAAGGAATATAATGTAAAATGTATGGAGTAGTCTACCATCACAAGGCTGACAAATTGTAATCTGTCTCTCAAAATAATCAATCGATATTTCTTGGAAATTAAGTTAAAATGGTTTCGCTGCTGTGTTATGTAAATTAGGTTGTTTTTAGGCAATGTTCATTCATTTAATCATGCCCAATCATTACCCCTACGTTCTGTGATTTGAATAGGTTGACAGTGTTCCGGGAATCGGTTCCTAATGATGATGATAAGGGTTTTTCTAAGAGACCACAATTTCCTATTGGCATTCCAAACAATCCTCGATATTAAAATAATCGTATGAAATACGTATTCGTAAACATACAAATGAGATCAAGAGATCTACTGAATTGCTACAGGGGAGAATATAAATATATTTTCAGACATAATTGAAAGAAATAATAATATTAATCGTTGTTGTGCAACAGATAATTTAAGTATTATACATACAAAGTGTACTAGGAAAGTTTTGCAATATGACGCAACAATGAATCGTAGAAAGCTGCATGTCGCTGCATGTTGGGACATGTTCATACGTGTATAGTAGCCGCTGCTGTAGACGCCGCGCCATGTCGATGAGTTCAGTTATTTATTAGCAGTGAGAGTGATGTTTGTCCACATCGCACAACGATATTCAGTTACGGAGGAAAACGTTACTACTGTGAGGAAAATGCTTGACGAGGAGAGGCGAGTGACCTACCAACAGATAGAGGGTAGTTCAGGCCTAAATGCACCAGCAATTCATTCGATTCTGCATGATTATTTGCACGTGAAGAAACTGTTCTTTCTGGGTGCCGCATCGACTGACTGAGGAGCAGATGACACGGGAGATGCTGAAAAAGTTTAATAAGGAACAATCTCGGTATGTGAACAACATCGTGACAGATGACGAGACTTGGCTGTACTATTACAATGTGCCGACCAAAGCTCAAAACAAGGTTTGGATCTTTGATGGTGAGGACACCCCCGTAGTTGTCAGAAAATCCTGATCTGTAAAAGAGAAAATGGTAGCTGTATTTTTCAAATCGAGTGGAATTGTGGAACGCGTCGTTTTGGACACACAGAAGACAGTCACAGCTAAGTGGTATACTGAACAGTGCTTGCCTAAAGTCATTGGATCTATGAAGAACCTGCGGCCAAAGTCGAGAGTGGACGCCTGGTTTCTCCATCACGATAATGCTCCAGCTCACCGCGCCAAAGCTTGCACCCAATATTTGACCGCATGTGAAAATGAAGCTAAAAGGGAGGCGGTTTTCCAATAATGAAAACCTTCTGCAGGCTTGGCACAGCGAGTGTGCTTTACTCCCTAGTGAAACTTGGCAGAACTGGTTTAAAGATTGGTTTCGGAGGTGGAGAGGTGTATTGAGGGTAGAGGAAATTACTTTGAAAAAATTAAATAAACAAAGCTGTATTGCAAAACCTTCCTAGTACCCTTTGTATAGGTACAAGTAGAATTTAAATTAATTATAATATGTGAAAATGAAGCTAAAAGGGAGGCGGTTTTCCAATAATGAAAACCTTCTGCAGGCTTGGCACAGCGAGTGTGCTTTACTCCCTAGTGAAACTTGGCAGAACTGGTTTAAAGATTGGTTTCGGAGGATGGAGAGGTGTATTGAGGGTAGAGGAAATTACTTTGAAAAAATTAAATAAACAAAGCTGTATTGCAAAACCTTCCTAGTACCCTTTGTATAGGTACAAGTAGAATTTAAATTAATTATAATAAAAATAATAACCGTAATTAAGAGTTGAACTGGTTAAACGTGTTTTTCCTGAGCAACAGACAACCACTAAAACTGGAAAGATCCGACAACGCATAGTTTGGATTATTAATATAAATATTAATGTTATGCGCTGCTATTACAAAACTACAAAATTAGAAACTATAAAGACTGGATAAAGACCATAACTTCACAAGCTGTTCTTAAACATATATTCGGATTTTCAGAAATCGTTACACCGCCTCAAAGTTAATACGAGAAAAAAAAATCACGAGAAAATTACATTGACAGAGACCTTAAAAGAATAAAAGTAGAAAATGTACGAAAATTAAGAGACTCCAACAATTACCACTCCAAAAACTAGCTCCACAACAAAACACTTCATAATCAATACATAAAGAGAAATACAAATACATACTGATACCAACATACAATAACGAATAAACGATCAAACACAAATATCTTGAAATGGAAAGGTATTAATCCAATGAGCAGAGCAGCATTACCTAAACCAATATTCAATAAACATACACCCCATATAATTAAAACTGTAAATGTTCAACTGAAAAAATATTCATAAGAAGCGAACACATTAAAAACACTTACTAATTTACGCAACTGCTACCACTGTTATAATATACAATGAGCAAGAGATCGAATGCTAAGGCATTCAAATAAAAAACTTTACAAAGTCAAATTGACAATTTCAATTTGAAAAAAGTTCAATAACCTAAGAAAAGATATATGTAGATTAACACAATACACTAAAGGAAACAAATCAAACAAAATCTTAAAATATATAAAAAATATCATACAAAAACAAACGAAAACAAAGCACCAATAAAAAAACTAGGAACTTTAAAACAAAAATTAACAGTATTTTCTAGAAGACTAAAGTAGTACAAGAAATCAAATGAACGGAAACGTAAAAACATACAACTCCACAAAAAGTAGCAACGATTTTACAAAAACCTAGAAAAAATTGATAATCTGGAGTTTTCACCACTTATGCTGATCAAATTAAGACATTTTGGGAAAACATATAATCACATTCTGTAGAAAATAACAGCCATGAAGTTGAAAGGAAATTTAGAGGCCTAAATAAGAAATTCAAATAGTTTTGTTCGCTATTAGAAAACAGTATTGATATAATTTTTAGGAAAGGAACACTAGTCGTCAATCAGTCATCTGAGAGTTTCAATTGAGAAGAAATAGACTTACTAATGCTTTAATTTCTACTGACTTGCTGAAAAGTAGTTATACTGTTGACATATCATCACAAAATCGAATAGAGGTAATTAAATGAGCATCTCTATTGCTATCTATTGCTTCATTAAACTGTATTGAAAACAACTTGTTACACAACTTCCCAAAAAACTGATGCTTTATTTCTTCAGCTTATCATCAATTCGACGGGCGATAGTATCATTTGAGAGAGGTATGGACTGCAACTAAAATTATCTCCAAACATATTTTCTACAATCTCAATCGCAGCTGGTAGAATTAATACTTCACCAATGTGAGGATTTTTACATCTGGCTGTTTTATGTGTAACTTTATATGAAGCAAGTGAAGCTTTTTCATTGACAGACAAAGCTTTTTTGAAAAATTATTTTTGCTTTTCACATTGATTTGAATTTTAATTCGAAGAATTTTCGGGATTTGTTAACGTACTCACAATAAAGCGTTTCCAAATGCCGTTTGTTGGACTACATGCTGTCTGCTGCTAAAATTCTTGAGCAAATGACATAAGGATATCTCTTTTTCATTTACTGGAAGACATGGAAGGCATGGATAGACGAAGAACAAGATAAACCCCGAAACATTCAATAATAAAAAGATTACATAATTAAATTAAGGGACTTAAAAAGCAGTATAAATCACTCACAACTTTAAAGCATCAGATCTAGATTACATACATAAAATTTGGTACGAACACTTTACATCGTTACATACGACTAACAGAACAACTAAATCGTAGTAAACCCATTGAAACTTAGAAAATTAAAAAATCAAGATACAAAAATCCAGCAAACTACAGACCGATCAAAGGCTTACCCACACTATATAAAATACTAACTGCTATTATAACACAAAAGATAGACAAGCATCTAACACAAAACGCATTATTAGCAGAGGAACAAAAAGGATGTAGAAAGCATAGTCAAGGAGTCAAGGGTGTAAAGAACAAGTTATAATAGACAGTGTAATCATGAAACAAATAGAGAAATATCAGAGAAATTTAATTACATGTTACATACATTATAAGAAAGCCTTTGATTCTATACCACACAGTTGGTTAGTGAAAATACTTGGAATTTGTTGTACATAGCCACGCAATCCTGGAGATCTAACAGCAAAACAAAACCACATAATCTATTATTATGTGGTTTTGAAATCAAAATTAATAGAGGCATATTTCAGGGAGATTCTCTTAATGCTGTACTGTTTTGTTTGTGCTATAAAATATGTTAAATAAAACAATATACGGATTCAAAATTAAGAATTTAAACACTCCATTACACACATAATATATGTATATAAAACTATTCGCCTCAAATAAAACAAATGCAAAAAGTTTTAAGAATAACAGAAGAGTTTTCAAAAGACACTAGTTTGCAAATTTAAATAATCAAATGCAAAATGTTATATATTGAAAGAGGAAAATTTAAGACTCCTGAAAATGAAGAAAACTTAACAAAGAAACCCTCACCAATATGCTACCGGAAGAAATTTATAAGTACTTGAGGTTTGAATAAAATACAAAGATCAACCATTCATATGCAAAGCAACAAATTAAAAGAAAATATGAGCAAGGAATAACATCTATATTGAAATCAAAGCTTAGCTCCAAAAACATATTTAAAGCAATTAATACATATGCAATATTAGTTCTCACGTAACTTTTGGGTATAATTAAATGATCCAACACTGAACTAAAAGAGTTGAATTTCTAATTGAACAAAATTAACAAGAGTTTGCAAAAGACACTGGTATGCAATTTTGAATAACCAAATGCAAAAATGTTATATATCAAAAGAGGAAAATTTAAGACTCCTGAAAGTGAAGAAATACTTAACACTGAACTAAAAGAGTTGAATTTCTAATAGAAAATTAACAAAGTATTGTATGCTACAACCGGACTCTTACACATAATGTATTACTACATCCAGGAAAGAAAGAAGTTTAAGGAGATTAAATCTGGAGAATAAGATGAATGCAGAACCAGTTCGAATTGTAGTTTATGAATTTTTGCCATCGACAGTCAAAGTGTGAACACGTGCATTATAATAAAGAAAAACACTCATTTCTTTTTTAAGTAGAGCCTTTTACGTCGCATACATCATACAATAAGGTAAGGAGACTCTCACTGCAGTCTCAAAATATAGTACTCATAACCTTTCTGCGACAATATATGCGTAGGTTTTGCTTTGTTCGGAGTAGAGTACATGTACCAGCTTCAGTCTATTGATTGTGCTTTATTTTCGAGTATATTATATGTTGGTATATTCAGGTTTCATCAATTATTATTGGGCGTCAAAAACCTTTTAGATGACATCTTAACTTCACTAAATTGAGGACTAAAATGCGCCCTCACTCGCAATGGTGGTCCACAATCAACAAATGCGGTATTAATCACGCAGATAATTTTTCTATACCTAATTCATTAAGCAAAATGAAACCACTGATCCATATGAAATGTGCAGAACTTCTATTACTTCGTGTAATTTTATTCGACAGTTATTTAACACCTTATTATTTACTTCATTAATATTTCTGGAGTAAAAACGTTTTTTAGGCGCCCAGAACGTTGTTCATCAAATATACCGGCCATGTTTGAGCTCAGATGTCCATCTTTTTGCGATTGCAATCGATGGTGTCCACACTTCAACTCAGCTTTGATTTCATCGCTTTTTTTATTTAAAAATAAGAACTTAATCCGGTCAATATTCCATTTTTCCATGTTTCAAAACTAGCTAAAAATAGTTCATTTTTTATTAAAATAAAAGTGTTCTTACTATCAAAATGAAGGTAAATTTTGACAATTATGTTTTGAAGAGTTGCTAATTTGAAGAACAAATAAGATTTTTTTTATTAGTAGAGCGCTTTTTAGTTAGGCTCATTAATTTGTCCTTTTATAATAAATGTATTACACTTACTTGTTGGATCGTGGATCCATCGTTTCTTTTCTCCCGGCTTTAAGCTTTTATTCTCTTCCTGAAACAATACAAAACCATAAGCATCATAACTTGTCTGAACAATTAAATTACATATAAATTTAGTTAAAATATTAAGAAAGAACAAATACAAATAAGAGAAACGAAATAAAAGTATTATGTTATTTAACTCTTAGTTGCTAGCAAATAACATAAGTCTCTCCCTATTAAAAAAAATAGCACATTTCTAAAGTTACTATAATCGCATTACCTACAAACTACGGCTAATTTCTTTAATAACAAAACTTAACGTCAAAAGAGAAAACTTTAAGTTTCGTTTGTAACGAGGTGTGATTATATTGAACGAGATAGATACGTCTATCAAGTTCTTAAATACACGATTGTTAAAAAGCTTTTAAACACAGTGGAAGTGACATTATACAAACTCTAAGTTTCTAATTTGTCGCGAATACACATCGATATTTAAACTGTTCAAATCGACGAACAACGGTTTGAGCTTTAATAGACGCTGGAAGTGTCTAAACCATTATTCATGACTAGCTGCGTTTCAATAAAGTAAGTTCTAGGTGGATTTCTATTCTCGTGAATAGAAAGTGCTTTGAATTCTGGTGAAAATCATTTCAGTGAGCTTTCCCACAACTACTACTTAGCATTGATTTATTATCATGCTATTTAACTTGCCTTTTCCTCTAAAGAACATTTTTTTAACTCCCTTTATTTAGCAATTGTTAATGATCTTTATTTTATTAGGCCTACTTAAATACAATATTTTTATCTCTTGCAATGCACCTTAAATAACATTTAATAAATATTAGAGATTACACAAAAAAATACAAGGACCTGAGATAATGTAACAATTTATTATATTTGAAAAGAATGCACCAGCTAGCAAAGTGTATTAAGCATGTGACCTTATAATTAAACACAAAGATGCAACTAAATATCTCTACATATAACAATTCTCAGGGCGATTCAGATAACGAAGGGGATGCACACGTATAAACATCCCTTTAATTTGAATAGCGGAAAGATCTCATAAAATATTTACGCGTTCAATGATCACAATTGCTTTAGGAGGTCTTATAAGTAATAAGAAAGAAAACAGAGCAAAATTGACATTACAATGGCAAATACAATTTTTTACTTTATAACATATCTATTTATATGTATGAGAACTTATCTTGCTTGAAAGCGAGTGGTCTCTATTGAGGACATTCTTTCTCCAATTGCATTGATTCGTGTACATACTATTTATTCTCACTCGAACATTATTAAATGCTGCCTACCGGTCTCCGTTTGTAGGGGCCGATATATATATATATATATATATATATATATATATATATATATATATATATACATATATACATTATTATATTATTTTTTCATTTTATTAATTATGATATAATTAATGTTGTCCGTTGCAACCTGCAATTAATTATAATGTAATGATTGTTCAAGGCTTAATAAATCAAATTAACAATTACTTTTTTCGTAGTAGGTGTTTCCTTTTACATCATTAACATCTTATTTATTTACTTTACTTCCTCTCGGGCAGATGTGTACTCTGCACTGATGATGTATAGTTAAAAACGAACATAAAGAAATATATAGTTTTATATATGAGAACTATATATGCGAGGGTGGTCTGAAGAGTTTCCCACCTCAACGTGAAGATGACAGCACTCATCAATAAAAGCTAGGGAATGTAATTGTGTATCTAATGTCACGTACTCACCAAAGTTTTAGCCATTTTGGACGCGCAGTAGTTATTTGACAGTTGTTTCAGTGAGTCGATGTGATTGTTTTTGTGAAAATGGAAAAAATCGAATATCATTAAATATTTGTTTCTGAAAGGCAATACACCTACGCAAATCAGAGATGAGTTGGACTCTGTGTACGGGAACTCTGCACCATCATTCACAGTAGTGAAATTTTGGGCAGCAGAATTTAAACGTGGTCGTAAGAGTTTGGGAGATGATGAACGTTCGGGACGTCCAAAAATTGCAACTACTAACGATAATATCGCTAAAGTTCAACAACTGGTGCTAGACTACCGTGAAATTGTGATGCGAGAGACAGCAAAGGCTATGAATATGTCCAAAGAACGTGTTTGTCACATGTTAAATCAAGATTTCGGCATGAGAAAGCTGTCCGCGCGTTGGGTGATGCGTTTGCTAACGTTAGGCGAAAAACGTGTTCGAATAAACATTTCCAATGCTCTATTGGCGCAGTTTAGGCGCAATAAATACGAGTTTTGGCACCGATCAATTACTGTAGATGAAACTTGGATACACCATTATACGCCCAAAACAAAAATACAGTCAAAACAGTGGATTTCAAAAGGGCAACCGGCTCCAAAAAAAGCAAAAACTGTTTTTTCGGCTGGGAAAGTGATGGCGATTGTTTTTTGGGATAGTCATGGAATTATCTTAATCAATTATCTTCAAAAAGGAAAAACTATTACAGGAGCATACTACACATCATTACTTGACAAGCTGAAGGCAGAAATTGTGGAAAAATGGCCACATTTGCAGAAAAAGAAAATCCTGTTTCACCAAGACAATGCACCGTCTCACACCATGGCGAAAATCTACGAATTACGGTTTGAACTGCTTGACCATCCACCTTGCTAGCCCCAAGCGACTTCTTTTTGTTCCCTCGTCCAAAAATTGCGCTCATAGAGGAGGCAATCACCTTAGTGAATAATTATTTTGCAGAGAAAAACGCCAAGTACTATTTGGAGGGGTTAAAGAGATGGAAGCATCACTGGGAGAAGTGTGTATAGTTACAAGAAGAAAAATAAATATGTTTTAAGAGAAAATGTCTTGCATCGTTGTTAGGCCGGAAAGTTTTCAGACCACCGTTGTATATATATATATATATATATATATATCTAAAGTTTATTTTGGAATGGGAAATGAGTTTATTATCATATAAATTACAATTAAACAATGTCGTTTTAAATTTTATATATCATCTAATCACCTCGCATTTCTTTGATGTTTATTGTTATTATAATCCAGATAATCTAACTATCAGTTTCTTTTTTGAATGGAATAGAATTTAAATGTTTATTATTAAATTATTATTAAATTGTTAAATTTGATGAAATAAAAGATTTTCAATTTCTAAACGAAATATATATTATAACTGAATAAAGTAAGACCTTATTTACATTAGCATTTGATATAATACTTATTCTTTTACATAAATTTAATTAAACAACATTTAACTCTCGTAATAATAACGTTTATTTACTTTCTATTGAATTCTTAATAAAAATGAAATACTCACATCAACTTATGCATACGACCAGCGCAAGAACATGGTGTTAAAAACCTTCGAATTCAAACAGCTTTTCTCTTTCTAAATCTAATTCACTACCCTTTTAACCCAACGACATTTCCAACTAGGTATCCATTCTACTATAAAGTAATATCTCAACGCGAGACTTTCCATTTCCGTTTCTTAAAGCACTTACCTCTAATTACAGATAAAATACAGGTAGAAACTTGTTCAGACGTGATATAACTCATTCATTCAAGGGGACAAGTTTGCAATGTTATTCTAATCTAGTTGGTTGCTTCGTTTTAGGGAGGGAATAAACACACATAATGCAAGCAACTTTAACAACAGCAGAACAAAATAGAGCTGTTAAAATTAGTTCAGTAGGTTTTTAGTAACAGAAAGGTATCAAAGATAGTAGGACTCAACAGGTGTAAAAAAAGAAAACATCATTATGTAGAGACAATGTTAGCTACGAAATCCCAACCACATGACGAACAGCATTTAGTTCTTCAACCCCTAATTGACAAAGGAAGCGAACAAAGTTAAAGTAGTAATGACAGGGAATGATAAATGAACCGATTCATATTTCGTTTTGTGTAGATCACGCGAGCCACATTTAATTACTCAGTTTGAATTAAATGACTTAATACGTGACTTGAATCTATTAAAATCACAGGCAAAACTTCTTGGGTCGCGATTACAGCAATTGAATCTCTTAGCGAAAGACACACGACGTATTTTTCGCAATAGACATCAAAAATTTTATTGATTTCTATATTACGGCCGGCAATTTGGTTTACTGCAATGATATTTGTTAACTTTTTGAAGCTCTCGGAATACATTATGACTTTAGTTCGCAGAGATTATTCACAGATTCGTGAAAAAACTCACTGCATCTAGTTTGATCTTTACTCATTCATTCCAATAGGCTATGCTGTTTCTATAAAGGAAACAAGGAAACCTGAACATTTTGTTAGAAAAGAAAAAATACGAACACACTTCCGTGCGTGTTTTAAAGTTATAGGTATTATTTTGGGTATACAATCGGGTTATATTAAATAGTATTGCCTCTTAAGTTTTTGAGCAGTCGAGACAGGGAAAACCATTACATTAAACAGAAGTACCCACTACTACAGAACTTCATACCAGGAAAAGACAATGTACGACGTTTAGCCTTTAGTGGAAGAGGTAAAGATCATAATATCACTACTGCACGTTAAACTAGGACTTATGAAAAGCTTTGTTTAAGGCACTGGCTCAAGAAGGTGACGATTTTCAATACTTTTGCGAAAAGTTCCTAAAAGTAATAGAAAAATTAAAAGATATTTTTACTGGAGCTCAGACTAGTAAATGATGAAAAATTTGAAACCAAATTAACAGGGCGGGAAAAGCTGCGTAGCTGTTCGTAGTACAAGTTTATACCAGTTTATTGGGAAATAAGAAAGCAACAAATTACGAAACCTTGGTAATGGACATGACACAAGCATTTCATGGTGCTTGCTGTAATATGTCTCTTAAAGTACATATTCTATATTCTCACTTGGGCTTTTCTTCGGAAAATATGAGCACGGTGAGGGCATCCGCCAAGACATTTTCAAAATGGACTCTTGTAATGTTAGCAGATTACTGTTGGAATTTAAGAAAGGAGGCTATGGGTGTTGTATACAAATAACAATGAAATATTTCGTCACATTTTTAATTGTAAGACTTTGAAATAAACATTAGAGTAGGTTATACACCGAAAAATCTTTTCGTTAAAATCCAAGCGAAATTAGAGCCAACTTGATCATCTACCTTTTATTAACATAAATGTCTCTATGTTTGCTATAAAAATTAGTATACATATTTGTTGGTATGTTTTATTTTTAATTACTCATTTTTTCGATAGTAAACACTTAATGGAAGCAAAAAGTATGACAATTGTACGGCCAATTTGCCATAGTAAACATCATATGATAAAGCTTTCTTTTCGGTTTTGTTTTCGGTAAAGTTCGTAGTAGCTTCATTATTTTTTTAAAGTTAACATGCAACAGCATGCAAATTAAAGCTTTAACATTTGGTTCTTCTTATACCTATAGGTCTCAAGACTTCTACATGTCTCTCTTCAAATCTGTAGGAAGACTATTCTATTCTAGCACATTTTTTGCTTTTCCCATGTCATTCTCTTTCTCTTTAAAATTTCAGCAATCCTACATTTCCGTGAATCTATCTCCCTTTTCAGCTTTTTCCTATTTTCTTGGATTCACATATCTTTAGCATATTTCCTTTTATCTATCCACATATTAATGATTCCAAAATGGAAACACATACGAAACAACACGTTTAGGGGAACAGTGGAAGTGGAAGCACTTCCAGAAGAAATAGGAAAGAAGCAGTTGAATTGATGAAAATATTAAATCGCTCCATAACAGGCTTAATAATAACTGATGGTTTTCCAGTGACCGATGTAATTGGCCTTAAACTGTTGGAAGATGCGAAGACATGGATTGTTATTACAATATGAATGTTGTAACTATTCACTTGTTATGCAGATGTAGAAAATCTTAGATACATTTATGAATTTCTCTTTTATACAAGAGGCTAATCGTCTTTTATTTAGGATCACTTCTAAAGTAAACGCTTACCGTTTAATGCGCAAATATAATAGAATCAATAATAAAATAATCAACAAAACCACGTGTTTAGAAATTCTCGAGAACATCATCTCGTAACTAGTTAAAATTAAACGCGAAGTTGTTTTCCACGTCGTACATCACTTCGATAATGGCGAATATCAGGTTTCTTGTTAGATGGATTGAAAGAAATGCTTCAATATCGTGGCCTCTGAGGATTTTTTCCTTCTATTGTATAACGTATCAAAAATATTATGCAGATACTCGACTAAAGTACTAAGATCTTCAATACTTAAGAGAGAAGATCTTCGCTGCTATAGAAACCATCACTCCAGGGATGCTCGTTCACGAAAAAAATGATGTTGAATATCGATTACATGTATATACAGGTGCAAATAACGTTCAAGCTCGAATATAAGTGTTTATATAATAAAGTATAAATTTGTTAAACATAATTTATTTATTTACTGTGCTAGTTTTAATCCATTATAATTAAAATAAAAAATTGGAAAGATTTTCTTTATAATCATTAAAGCATTTATAATCTTTGGTAACTAATTATGAAGGAAATATGCAGTGGATTGCTTGTTTCCAGGAGGATGATTTTGTCTACCACACGCAATCGATTTGGAGAAATTTGTGGTATTGATTTTGTATACGTTATATTTCTAAAAATTGAGGCTTTGGAAAATCAAAGATCCCTCACCGTTTTACATCCTATAAGGTGTTTTGATGGATTTCAACTAGGTAGCAGTAACAAAGACTTAACTTGTACCAGATATTTCGAATTTTGAAAACTTTGCAGCACCGTACTTGTGTATAGGTGTGATCGGCGGGTGGAGAAGATCGTACGCGTCGTCAGTGGTAGAAATCTGCTGGGCGTCAAAGATCATTTTGCTACTTCAGAATTGGATTTATCCTTTTCTGAAAATTTATTTTATGCTTTGATATTGTAGACTGTAAACTTGTATTAAGTAGATATCAACTCTCTTTATATACCGTCATATGTTACTCTGCAAGACAATTTCTTGAATACTTTTGAACAATTTAACAATCTCACAATAATATAATCGTCATGGGGGATTTCAATATTACGCACTTCAATAATGATTTTATCGTTGATACTCGAAGGCAAACTAAAAGCTAAAAAAGCTAACACGAAGCAGTTAAATAATGTTCTTGGTCATATGGTCGTTTACTAGATTTAGTAACTTGGTTCCATCAGCGATAAGCACGATAAGCGACTTCATCAAGATATATCAATCACGGAGAAGCGTTACTTGGGAAAGTGGAGTATTAATATGCTTGTCTATTACTGTTGGACACTCAAAAGAGACGTCAGGCAAAATACACAAGAAAGTCAATAAAACTGCGCCTTACTTTTAGATATAAGAAGTGTTACAATAGTGCATGAAAATATATTTATCTTTAAATTTAAATCTGGGGTATGTAAACTTGAAACCAAGGTGAAAATACCTTTACATTCATTGTGATAAAAAACATATTTTTTTATAAACCAGTGTTGACCTGTTTAACTTATACATGTTTTCAATATATAAATATATTGTTGGAACCACGCTGCAAAATATGAATATATACCGGCATTTGTCTAATTCATTGGCCACATGTGTTGAAGAAAGAAAGAGCGTAAATGTTTTTCTACTAGAGTTACGCGCTACGTTAAATTCATGGCGAAGACCTCTACTGTTGGAACCACCAAAGTTTGCTGGTGTATCAATAGCGCTGTAAAGTACAAACATATAGCGGCATTTGTACGCGCTACGTTGAATTCATTCATTGGCCACCAAATGTAGTTGATAGAACATATACCGGCATTTGTCTAATTCATCGATAGTCACATGTGTTGAAGAAAGGGCGCAAATGTTTTTCTAATAGAGTTACGCGCTACGTTGAATTCATGGCGAAGACCAAAGTTTGCTGGTGTATTAGTTGTAAAGTACAAACATATAGCGGCATTTGTCTAATTCATCGATAGTCACCAAAGTTTGCTGGTGTATCAATAGCAAATTGCAGCGTTGCAAAGTCCGAACATATACCAGCATTTGTCTAATTCATCGATAGTCACATGTGTTGAAGAAAGAAAGGGCGTAAATGTTTTTCTAATAGAGTTACACGCTACGTTAAATTCATGGCGAAGACCTCTATTGTTGGAACCACCAAAGTTTGCTGGTGTATCAATAGCGCTGTAAAGTACAAACATATAGCGGCATTTGTCTAATTCATCGATAGTCACATGTGTTGAAGAAAGGGCGCAAATGTTTTTCTAATAGAGTTACGCGCTACGTTGAATTCATGGCGAAGACCTCTATTGTTGGACCCACCAAAGTTTGCTGGTGTATCAATAGCGTTGCAAAGTACGAACATATACCGGCATTTGTCTAATTCATCGATAGTCACATGTGTTGAAGAAAGAAAGGGCGTAAATGTTTTTCTAATAGAGTTACGCGTTACGTTGAATACACAGCGAAGACCTCTATTGTTGGAACTACCAAAGTTTGCTGGTGTATCAATAGCGCTACAAAGTACGAACATATACCGGCATTTGTCTAATTCATCGATAGTCACATGTGTTGAAGAAAGAAAGGGCGTAAATGTTTTTCTAATAGAGTTACGCGTTACGTTGAATACACAGCGAAGACCTCTATTGTTGGAACTACCAAAGTTTGCTGGTGTATCAATAGCGCTACAAAGTACGAACATATACTGGAATTTGTCTAATTCATCGATAGTCACATGTGTTGAAGAAAGAAAGGGCGTAAATGTTTTTCTAATAGAGTTACGCTTTACGTTGAATTCATGGCGAAGACCTCTATTGTTGGAACCACCAAAGTTTGCTGGTGTATCAATAGCGCTGTAAAATACAAACATATACCGGCATTTGTCTAATTCATCGATAGCCACATGTGTTGAAGAAAGAAAGGGCGTAAATATTTTTCTAATAGAGTTACGCTTTACGTTGAATTCATAGCGAAGACCTCTATTGTTGGAACAACTAAAGTTTGCTGGTGTATCAATAGCGCTGCAAAGTACGAACATATACCGGTATTTGTCTAATTCATCCATAGTTAAATGTGTTGAAGAAGAAAGGGGCAAATGTTTTTCTAATAGAGTTACGCGCTACGTCTTGTCAAAAAATCGTGAAAAAATATAAACAGACGTATGCAGAGCATGTGTATTATGCACACAGGTGTTACGTATAATACAGATAAAGCAGTGTTTTGACTTTTGACTTATGAAGCTTGTCTTTTCTACGGTTCCGATATTGTTACATTTCTTGTATTCTACCGCAGTTATTTGTTATTTTTCTATCAGCTAATTTATCATATTTATTTGATCAGCTTTGCAAGTTTACACTTAGGTATCCTACGTAGGCAGCTTTTACATTTACAAGTTTACAGGTTAGGTATATAGTACATTATCGCATCTGACAGCAATATAAATGGAGTATTGAATTTGATATCCTCACTTCCTGTCGACATCTTATTTCATACGATAGTGATCATGTGATCGGAAAACATTCCCGATTTTATTTATAGATTGAAAATGTTGACAATTATTACGCTTTAATGAATACTACAATTTTGTTATAAAAATGAATATACAAGCTAGCTTAAAGCGTTTGCATTTACTCTATTAGTCATGAAGATTCGGGATAGTGAAGCATCAGGTAACCAAAATCTGCTGAAATACTGTGCATATAGTGCGAGGTGTGTTGTAGTTTATTAATGGTGTTTCGAAAATACAACGCATACAGGTTCAGCTATTTATCATTTAAATGTAGTTTTGAATATATTAACAATGAAATACTACTCTTTCGTAAGTTTTAGCTTTTGCTGCATTAGAATACTTGTATTGGTATCTCAATATATGCATGAAGAATATTTGCAATTCAATGAAGATCAATTAAATGTGTTTAGAATGAACTTGTTAATATACGAAAATAAAACTGGAATGTACATAAATGCAACGAGGCGTCTATTTATATGCATATATGATAATTTAATATACATTTTTAGGCGTTTAATATATGATGAATCGAGCACAGTGCAGGCTGGCATCAAATTCTATTAAAATGAAAACGTCCCTCTCCATTATCTACGAGGCGACGGAAAATTTTATGAATACGCTTTCAGTGGCTCTAGTTCAAAAGAGTGTACGAGACTTTGCATACAAATGTTGTCCTTAAATTTACTTCAGCATAACGGGATAAGGTACGAAAACATACAACTACTATTCCTCTTAGATTTTCATAACGTTCATTGGACTTATTTGATTTTATTTGCTATTTCGCATAATGCATTCTTGTAGAACTCATTTTAAATATTACTTTGTGGAAAATAGCATATAATTAAGAAGAAGCAGCAGCGAAGGAATCTGTTGCCAAGCGAAGCTCTGTACTTGTTACTATTTATGCATAAATAAACACTTTCGATAGGAAAAGACAATAAAATTTCCTACCCTTTTCCGCTTTGCTTGGTTTTTAAGATACAGATATCTAAAATAAAATAATTAACAAAGGTAAAAGACCGCTAAAATAAAACTGCTACGCTCAAAAGCAATTTCACACATATATAGAAAGTTAATGACGATTTAGTGTAGGAGTATTCAAACTTTTTATCCTAAGAGCCGCAATGTCAAGACCTATTTAACTCGTCATACCAACATATTGTACAAAGGGTACTAGGAAAGTTTTGCAACACAGCTTTGTTTATTTAGTTTTTTCAAAGTAATTTACTCTACACTCAGTACATCTCTCCATCCTCCGAAACCAATCTTTAAACCAGTTCTACCAAGTTTCACTAGGGAAGAAAGCACACTCGTTGTCGCAAGCCCGCAGGGGGTCCTGATCACTGGAAAACCGCCTCCCTTTTAGCTTCATTTTCACATGCGGGAACAGTGTAAAGTAGCATCGAGCAAGACCTGGACTGTAGGCGAGGGGGGGGGGGATACTCAAGAAGTTTTCGTCCTGTCGTGGTCAAATATTCGGTGAAAACTTTGGCGCTGTGAGCTAGAGCATTATCGTGATGGAGGAACCAGGTGTCCAATCATGACTTTGGCCGCAGGTTCTTCATAGATCCAATGACTTTCGATAGGCACTGTTCAGTATACCACTTAGTAACTGTCTTCTGTGTATCCAAAATGACTCGTTCCACAATTCCACTCGATTTGAAAAATACTGCTATCATTTTCTTCTTTACAGATCGGTATTTTCTGACAACTACGGGTATGTCCTCATCATCAAAGACCAAAATTGTTTTGAGCTTTGGTCGGCACATCGTAATAGTACAGCCAAGTCTCGTCACCTGTCACGATGTTGTTCACATACCGAGATTGTCCCTTATTAAACTTTTTTAGCATCTCTCAGCACCAAGTCACATGTCGTGTCATCTGCTCTTCAGTTAGTCGATGCGGCACCCAGAGAGAACAAAGTTTCTTCATGTGTAAATCATCATGCAGAATCGAACGAATTGCTGGTGCATTTAGGCCTGAACTACCCTCTATCTGTTGGTAGGTCATTCGCCTGTCCCCGCCAAGCATTTTCCTCACACTAGTAACATTTTCCTCTGTAACTGACGTTCGTGGCCTCCCCGGCCTCTCAGCATCCTCCACAGATCAATTTCCCCTTTGAAATTCTTTATACCACCTGAATATCGTTATGCGATGTGGACAAATGTCACCTAGTGCAAGAGTGATTTCTTCGAAGCACTAGTCTATGTTTAAACCACGCACGAAATTATAACGCAAAACTGCCCTTATCTCATTTCGTGACCACGGTGCCATCGCAAGCACTTTACACTCTCACTGCTAATGAATAACTGAGCCCATCAACATGGCGCGACGGCTACTATGCACGTATGAACATGTCTCAACATGCAGCAACAAGCAACTTCCTACGATTCATTGTTGTGTCATATTGCAAAACTTTTTTAGTACCCTTTGTATAAGATTTCCCTAGTTAGAATAACCTTTTCTGGGTCAATCACTAATAGCAGATAAATTATTAAATAATATATAACAAGAGCAAAAAACGGTATCATTGTTAACAGAGTAATTCACCATTACTCAATACATAATATGTGCAGTTATTTTTTGTGATAATTGCCTCAGCTTTCAGGAGCGACCGCAAACAAAAATAATAGCTTCGCTTTGTCATATCAAAAATCTGCAATAAAAGGATAACGAAAGTGTTTAAGCAGAAGGTCACGATAAATCATACATCAATATTGGAATAACATAGACCATTATAGAAAAGCGTTGCCTAAAGATTTTTAATTATTGAATAGTTCAACTTCGCTACTTATACGGCGCCCCTGATGCAGTCACCACTCTGTATCTTAGTACGACATAGTCCTATTACTACTATATATGCAAAATGTTTTGATTGGTAGTAAGCAATGTACTATACGAAAGTAGGTACCAATTTAATTTTAAAAAAGCGATACTTTTTAAGATAAAACTGCTAAATTATTTCGAAACTCTCACGCATCAGTTTTTGCATCCAAGTAAAAATAGGCTTCATTATAAGTAACCTATTCGAAGTGTTTTAAAATTAATTCTCTAGTTTTAAAAAAAAAACTGGTAAATTGCAGATGTCTGCGTTTGAAATGTTCAATAAACTTTTGACAACTACCATTTTACATCTTCGACATTTCATTATTCAAGTAATTTTTCAGATACTCCTTTCACATATTGCCAATATTACTGTACGAAGTGGAAGAGGCCGCTTCGGGCTTTGATAAAACAGAATCGAATTCGATCAATATTCTCAAGAGCATTAACAATGCGCAGAGTTCTGGTAGTTTCTTTTTATTTCAAATTGTTCTTTAGATTTTCAAATCTTCTTATTGAATGTCAAGCACGAAGAAATATTAAAATCTCTTAAATATCTGATTTAATATTTATTCCACAATTTTATATTATATTTAAATAATACTATGTGATAAGAAAGTGAATGTGTAAATAACATAAATGAAGACTTAGCAAAAATTGAGAAATATCTTAAAATGAATAAAATAAAGTTAAACACGAATAAAACAAAAGCAATATTGATCAATGGAAATTCAAATGATAACATATGTATTGAAAATGAAAATATTGAAAAAGTGAAAGAAATAAAATATTTGGGTATATTTGGGGGTGGACGATGATTTGAGTTTCATACCGCATTTTGAATATGTTTGCAAAAAGATATGGAAAAAAATTGCATTTTTGAGAAAAATCCGCTATAGGGTTTCAACTGTCACTGCGACTATTATGTAAAACACAATTATAAAACCGCATTTTGAGTACTGTTCCACGATATTATTCTTAGGTAATCAGCAAATGAAAGAAAGACTACAGAAATTTCAAAATAAAGGCATGCGCTGTATTCTGAGATGCAACAAAATGACACATATAAGTGATATATTGAACAGGCTGTAGTGGCTCTCCATCAACTAACGACTCGTTATGAACACTTTATTATTTATATTTAAAATTAAGACAGGAAATATGCCAAACTATATGCAGCGATATCTAGTAAATGTAGCTGAAGTCCAACCATACAATTTGAGGAACGATAACGATTATAGATTACCTTTGGCAACAAGTTTTTATCAAAATATTATATTTAATAAAGGTCTGAAAGTTTTCAATGAAATGCCTCCAGAAATAAAAAATAAAATAAATTATTATGTATTCAAACGTGGGATTATTGATTATGTCAACAGAAATTTTTACCAAGTACCAATCATTTTTGAATTTAGATGCATACTTTTAATTTAACGTATGTTTTTTGTGAAAAATTTTAATAGTTAATTTCAAATTGTATACTTATGTAAAGTATGAATCATCCAATAAAAGTATATAAGTATGAAAAATTATTATTTTCTGCTATTCCATCGTTAATTTAACTCACAGAAATCAATTAAAAATTTCTGCACTAGAGAAGGACTCGAACTTTTACCTGCCGTTTTCTAGACGGCTGCTCTATCAATTAAGTCACCAGCCAGTACAACTTCAAGTCCTTTAATACGCCATAAATCTCATTATGAAAACAGATCTAATATTTATTTAAAACTCGCAGTCAACTTATTATGATGTCAATAATTATATATAAACATATAATTAAGTTATTTTACGATGGGAATTAATGAAAATTGATTTCTGTGAATTTAACTAACGATGGAATAGCAGAAAATAATAATTTTCCATTAATTCCCATCGTAAAAGAACTTAATTATATGTTTATATATAATTATTAACATCGTATATAAGTATCTTCAATTTTTTTGTATAAATGTATACCGTGTTCAGATTAATAAATGATAATAAAGTAGCAAAAAGGTAATAAACCTTTGTGTCGTTTTTCCAACTCTACCAAGAAATTGTTTTTTTTCCTTTTTTCTGCTATTGTAATAGCCAGGTCTTATCGTTGGGCTACATTGCATTTCGTGAAATCTCTAGGCGGATGCAAAGAAATATTACTAGTTATACATTATTGAGGAGATTAGTCTTAAGAAAGTATTCAATATCACGAGAATATAAGAGATTGCTTACCCTTAGGAGTTGGCATAGTACCTCAAGGTCTGTGGGATATGTTCTTTTGGCAAAGATAGGCCATGTAGTAACAATGCATTCCGTATATTGCCATATTCGTTCGTTTCGGTTGATTTCCTATTATCCAAGACTAACACTACCTCTTACTAATCGGCGTCGTGCCCTTAAATTGGAATGGTGTAATGTAGAGACAGACCGAAATGAAGAGTGGAACAATATCGTCTTCTTCAAACGAATCAAGTTTTTGTTTGTGGCTTCTTAAATTTTTCCATAGAGGCTGAGGCTGCACTTCCTAGAAGAATGGTGATTCGGAATTAGCATCAATATATATAAAATACGACTCCTTTTGTATTCTCTTGAAACCATTTAATTACTGAAATGTGCACTTACGAAGTTCTATAACCATTCCTTTTATCACATATCCAATGGCCAAATAATGCCACATTCCAACAAGACAATGTCCGGTCTTATGTTGCATATGTTAAATTACGATCTCTTTAAGAAGTCAACAACAGTATTCTGAATTGGCCTGCGCTGTTGACAGACCTATCGTATATAGAACATATCTGGGATATTATACATATATCGAGAGATTGAAATGTTTCCGAAGTCTCCAGTTACAACAGCTACATGATTACAAGTTGATTGAAGCGAGCTTCTAACAAAAATCATCTTTTAGGAAGGTTCTGCGTTTTTGAGCGACACCAGCGTTATAATTTGGATGTTCTCTGGTAAAAACAATAAACGCATTTAGTGCTGCCACGTCAAATATATTGATGAAAAACGTCATTGGTCGCTTATTTTGCTTTTTACCTGTGTATGTGGATGGTTTGATCCATAACGTGGATATCGTCCTTTGTTTTGAGGATTGTAGAAGATAATTTCGGACTTTTTTAGTGTCGTTATTGACAACTGTCATGATGTATAGTTCTTAGTAAAATTACTAATTCTTTCTTTTTGGATACGTAACTTACTTTGCTTACGTTGTTTTTAAAGCAAAATAAAGAAGTAACTCAATGATTTTTCGTCGGTTTTATCTCAAATATCTCGCTTATCTTGATATAACATAAAAACAATACTTTTTCCCAAAAAGTACTCTCCCAATGGAATATTCGTAAATAGATTGTCATTTGTCAAAGTCTGAATTATTTCAAATCACAGATTTTTATTAGGAGGTTCCGTAGGTTAACGACAAACACAAACTAAACTTTCAAGAGCAAAGCTAGATTTAAATTCGCACATCCAAAAATTTTCAAGGGATATTTTGCCGGGGTACTTGGCGTATACTAAACGATCGGCATATACCTCTGAAGCCAACAAGTTGCTCATTAATTGTTGCGTTAGGGTCTGATATGATACACGTTTTGCATTTATTGAATAAATAAACCCCAGATGTATAAGATACCTGTGCTAATTTATTAGTTTTTGAACGTGTTGCTCCAGTTCTTTTATCATCAAATCTATTAAATCTTCGTATTTCTTCAAATCGAAATTTGGACATTTTGGTTTGGTATACGGGATTAGCAAATTTATCAGAAAAAAAGTTCTCTTGCAGGAGCATCTCAATTTTTGTCAACTTCGGCATAAATAAGTAATCATAAAATGCATATAGTTTATCGACAGTTACATCAGTCCACATTTTTGATTTTCTATTGTAGACTCGTCTTGCTTCTAAGTCAATAATTTCCTACATAATAACTTCAGTCACAAATAACTGAAACGTTTCTCTTGATGCAGCAACCATGTGTTTGCATGCTAAACTAAGATACACACTGAATAATATTATGTAGTTGAAAGTAATTTTTAGTTGGTGGCTCTATTCGCCACTCCAGGCTGATTAAAGAAATACAAAACTCGGGTTTAGATTATCACTATCACTAATATTTTCTGCATTAGTGTCATCACCATCGTCAACACTACTGGATCCAGAGAACTCATTATAATATGCTTGGTAATTATTGCCCATTATGTCATCATTTTTTACTTCTAGAACATCACACTCACGCGGTTCACCGCGCTCATCATTTATCCACTGCAACAACGTTTCCTCGAATTTCGGATCACCAAACTTTACACTTTGAACATACCTTTTCGATGCCATTATTACCTTTCTACTACAACTTCACTAAATGCAGCTTGCGATTCAACTGAATGACAAAATATACTGGATATGTATTTATATATTCTGAAATAATGCAGGTTCTAGCTTGTCCAAGCATGGAAATTCGTTTACTACAAATTATTTGACACCACACGTCAGCAATAACAAGCTGTGTTAATACTAGATATACTGGAAAGTTATTAAAGGCTTGTCTAACAGAAAATGGAATGTTATGATTTGACACATATGTCATTTCATGTATTTTTTATTTCACATGTCTTCAATATTTTGCGAAAGTAACACTGTCATAGATTTATACCTCTTTGAAAATGTTGAGTTCAGTGCCGCAAAATTAGTTTTGTTATTTAATCAAAAGAAAAAAGCCATCGAAAGTCATTGTTTGCTGGTTGAAACTTTGGGTGAGTATGCTCCAATCATAAAAACATGTAAGGCGTGATTTCGACAATTCAAAAGTTCAATGTGTAAGGCAAAGAACGTTCTGGTAGATCGAAAAAGTATGAAGATATGAAACTACAGGAGTTATTGGATGAAGACCCAACTCGAATCCAAAAACAATTGGTAGAAGCGTTAAATGTGGCCCAAGAAACGACTACCGACCGATTACGAGCAATGGGAAAAATTCAAAAGATGGGAAAATGGGTGCCACATCAATTGAATGACAGGCAAATGAAAAATTGAAAAATAGTCTGTGAAATGCTGCTGCAAACGTATGATCGAAAATTATTTCTGCATCGAATAATGCCAGATTTAAGCGCAAAAAATCATGGTTATCACCTAGCAAAGTCGGTCCATCGACTCCGAGGCCAAATCGTTTTGGTCGCAAGACAATCCTCTGTGTTTGGAGAGAACAGAGTGGCGTGGTGTATTACGAACTGTTGAAACCTGGTGAAATAGTTAATACTGATCGCTACTGATAACAAATTATCAATATGAACCACGCATTTATAAAATAGCGTCCAAAATGGGCCCGAAGACACGGTCAAGTGATTTTACAGCACGATAACATACAGCAAAATCGGTCAAGGAAGCGTTGATAGAACTTGGGTGGGACATAATATCACACCCGCCATACTTTCCAGACCTTGCCCTGTCCGACCTTTTCGCATCAATTGGACATGCGCTTGCAGAGCAGCACTTCGCCAATTTCGAAGAAGTTAGAAAATGGCTCGATGAATGGTTTCGCTCAAAGGACAAACAGTTTTTTTGGGATAGCATTCATAAATTGCCTGAAAGATGGGCAAGATGTGTCGAATCAAATGACCAATAGTTTACATAAATAAATTTTTCCATTTTCTTGAAAATTATGTAGATTTATTACGAAAAAACCGGTAATGACTTTCCGGTACACCTGGTATAAAAACTTTGCTTATGGGCGCAAGACCAGCTTATGTAAATACAGGACAGTGACGATAAAAAATTATTTTCTAATTTAAAGGAATTAATAAAAATTCTTTGACCTGAGAAATAATCCAAGGAATATTTGTTTAGATCATACCAGAACATTGGATTAATTTACGAATACTTGATACAAATTACAAGCAATCAAATATTACTCCGGTTTATAAATCCTATGGTTAAATACTGTAAATTATTATCTTTGATTTACTATCATCCTCTTTTGAATATTTTTAAAAGTATTCATAGGTATATAAAACATTATATTACGCACCGATGCGTAGATGTATTGTAGATGTTTGTAGGGACAACAAAACTAATCAAGAATGGAAAACTACAACTAATTAAAACACTCCATCTTAGGAAGTTATATGGGTGATTAACAACTAGTAGTAGGAAAGTAAATTACTAAGGTAAGTTACAAAGTTTCAAATCACGAATAATTGCTTTCTAGTTATTACGGTGTGGTGGTTATTCCAAGAAAATAATAATATAAAACTCGCAAGTAATTATTTATTGCTGTTATAGTTTCAGATCACTATGGGAGATATATGGCCTTACTATTACATTTGAACCGCTTTGAAAAACTTTTAAAAGTCGTTTTCATACAAAGTGTGACATTTAAAACGCATCCATATTTGTATTGTAACGTATCTTGCGGGTGATTCATTGGCCGAATGGAATAAAACGTCGAAATAATAGAAACAACTTTTCGATGATTCACTATGATCACTAACTACATATAAATTAAATTAATAACGCTCAAACACTAATTACTGATAGTTCTAATATTGATTTCAATTAAAGTTGGCATTGCGAGAGTTCGGTCAGTGGCGCACTGACGACGTGCAAGGGTTTTAGTAGATGTTAAAATCGAGGACCGTTGTTCTTCGAGTCGAACTTATACCTCGTTTGTACGATTGTCTTCATTGTGCCAGGAGTTTTGTTTCATTTAATATATAATGGAGTTAAAATAATTTGCAAAGTTCGTGACAAAGCTTTCATGTCCAGAATAAACTTGAGTATAAGAAACACGTGTACACAGCACAAAATTTTCAAAAAATGGTATTAAATTCAACAGTTAATTTATATTAGATTTAGAATTAATACTGATTACATTTTAATTACCGTTTAATTTATTAGCTAATAAATCATTTTGCTTTTTTTCGAGTAAGTATTCGATGTGGAAATTTTCTAGTCGGACAACTTTACTAAAAAAATGTAACATTATTACGTGATAGAATTGGAAACAACAATAAATCAAAACTAAAAAACTAAGAAACTCTGGTTATGTGAGCACGAATCGACTAATCGTCAAAATATTCTGCTCTTAATGCTATTGTACGTACAATGGAACCCCTTAAACTAGCAGTTTCAATTTTACTAGAGAGTAAAAGACTATAAAAATGTACTGCCGAAGTAATTGCAGAGAAAGTGTTAAAGACAATGGAAAAATTTGAAATTTCAAAAAAGCAACTCTTAGTGTTTATGACGGATGATGCCGTAAATATGGTTTAGGCCAGTCTCTTAAACAAGATTCAGGGTAACTTGTGATATGTTGTATATAAAATTCATGTTTTAAATCTTGTGACACAAACTATTCGACTGTATTAAAATAAGGCTTAATAACACATGTAAAAGCAGTGTCACTCAAATCCCGAAACGTATTCGCGAATGTCACAATGTCATGTCATCCCTGAACGTCTACGGTCGAATTTTATATGCTTGAGAACATTATTAAAGGAAACGTTTTATTATTTTTAGCATTTTCAATAAGTTGAATCTGTAGTTTCACAGTTTGATTCCAACCAAGCAATAACCGTGAAGGAAAGTAGAAACAAAATAGAAGATGCTAAGTTGCAGCAGATTTTGAAATAACTTATAATAATTACAATAGACTCGTTGAAACGTTTGAAAAATGACAAAACTCTTCGTTGTCATTAGTGGAGTTAATGCAAATATTTGGACAGGGTACGAGTAACGAAATATTTAAATTTTAACACTAAATCAAAGTTTTTATGATAGTGGGTTTACAGATATAGTAAATATTAACAAAGATTATTTTAATTATGCAAGTATTTCATCTTTAAATATCGAATGGTCGTTCTGTGCATATAAAAACATTTCTTCCTCCGGCGAACACGGTTACATGAATAAACTGTTGAATCATATCTGATGCTGCGAATATTTAACCGATCTTATCCACTTTGAACATCTGCATACTGACAACATTGCTTAAAAGGGTAAATATTTATGTATGTACATACTTTGCCTACTAAACGCCTCTTCGAAGCATATGCTCCTAACCTAACGCTCGCAGTGTCAACTCTCAACAGATAACTACAAGTCTAATTGATGATTAACAGATGACCTCTGCTGCTTATATGGGCCAGGTGTGTCAGATCTGTTCTTTTTCTGAAACGCCGGACACATTCTCGAAGTTCTCGAGTTTTTTCGTACATTACATGCATTGCCTGCTAAAAATTTTCTTAATATAAAGTTCACTTCACGACAAAGTCGAATGCACAAAGGCCTTTCAGCAAAGATTAGGATTAAGTCTATTATGGCCACCTGTGATGGGCACACTCGCGTTTTAGAATATTCTACGATTTCAGAAATGTTGCTGTACTGACACCAATGTGAACTTTGCATCGATATAAAAACCATCAATTACTTATTTTTCTAATTGACTGTAGCATAAATAATTTATTATCACTTGAATTTCAGTATGCAGAATAACTTAATAACAAATTTGATTTAAAAGACTGAAATATTTTTTACTTCCACTTATACAAGCTATAACAATTGTATAGATGAAACACTTTACGTACACAATCGTTTGTTACAAAGACTAAAGAACATGTGTCGGTTATTATATCAAAGAAAAGTGTTTCATCCTTCATCTTGCTGTATACTTACATTGTAGACGATGCCTTTGTATTCAAAAGATACACACTGAATAACAATTTATATCCTAGAATCTTTTCCCAGCCATTTTGCTGGTAATTATTTTACCCAGATATGATTAGATGTGATTTTTCTATTTTTACTGGATTTTTAATCGAGACGGTAGTTGTATGTATTGTACATATAAATTTAATATTTAATAAGTAAAAATTTAATCAAAACAAAATAAAATAATATCGAATTGCATACTTATTTATAATAATGCTGTTTTGCAAAGCAGTATTTATGTACTTAAATACTGCTTTGCAAAATAGCATTCTGTGGCTTTATGGGCAAATATAATTTAGTATCATTATCGTAGGCTAGTGCAGAACAATTGACAGAACTGAGAAGATTACTAAAAAAAGTAGAGAAAAGTAGAAGCCTTTAATTCATTTTTATTACACCATTCCGTTTCAACTCAATGCATCGATATCCAGTATTGTCTTAAAAAATATGATTCTATAATTTGATTAGTAAATACAGTTCAATACCATCATCCTTGGTTAGTACTGAACCATGGATAGAAGTAAGAAGCTCATTAATAAAAAGTAGAAAAAAGTAGCAGTCCCAGAAGATCCGAGGCATCCTAGATATTGAAAAGAATTGGTAACTGTAAAAACCCTTACATAATATACAATTTATTTTAATCCGAATATATGAGGTAATAAGCTGTAATGTAAACAGATAAACTTAAAAGTACTTAAATTGCGTAGTGGTATTTCCTGATGAAAGTTGTCGAAGGCTTGACAAAGACCAGTATACACAGTTGAATTTGATGGAGCCTGTGGTTGATTGACTTGATCAATAAGGTGTGGATCGCGTACGGAGTTTGATTTTCGTACAATTGTTTTTTCGCCGTGTTTTACCAGGTGCGACACTTTGAAATTATCTGCTGATGATGACAACTTGGTTGTCGAATACAGAATTTACAAAAGTTAATGTGGAAAGGGGTTATATATCAACCTTATTGATCAAACCAGTATACACAACATCCATTTGACTGTTTTTTATTCGCAAGAAAGCTTTAGTTAATGAAGGAACGTATACGCAGAAGACTTCACTACAATAATGTATATCTGCACATGAATATTGTTGGGGTAAAATTTTTGAACAATAAAAATGTATACTTCACCCTTCGTATTCTTAATATGGCCCCATGAGACTTCTGTATACATATGTATATATATTCGCAAGCAAAAACATGACAAAATAGAAGACTGTCACGGCTTTGGAAGTGACTTCCAAGAACTGATCTTCATCATACCATTCTACTATAAAAATCATCATAGAAGGTGATAAAAATATCGTCGTTTAAGATTATAAATTAAGGTTTTAGTAGTTCTAATCTGAGTACTGAAAGCGTAACGTAAAGCTCTAAAATATTTAATATATGACGCTTAATGATTTCTGTGACAAAAAAGATAATCACAGAGTAAAAGTATAAATTTTTAAACTAAATATCGACTGTATTGAGAGTAGCAAATGATTAAACTTTCATTGAAAAATTCGTAGCCTTTAAAGAGTCCAATAATAATTTGCCGCTCTACTCTGATATTCTTCTGGGTACGTTTATAATAAGATGTTTTATGGACTCCTTTAGAAGCTCACTCTAAGGGACTTGAAGGGCATCATGTAGTTATTATAAATTTATAAATTCATGAGGGAGGGAGGAGTTAGGAAGCATACCGACCCTTCAACCTATCTATCTCAGATATTTTCTATGGGAGACAGGTCTAACAATCGCACAGCCTAATTGAGATTATCCATGTTGGCCTCTGGCAGGTATGATACTCGTAATGTAATAGCAGGAACATAAAGACGGCCATCGTCTTCCTGGAATGTGAAATTATTTAGTTCTTGGATATAGTGGAAAACGAATCAAATTGGCCTCGAAGCAATAGTAAAGGATTCCTACTCTCTATGTTACTGTAAACCGTCAATCAATAAATGCAGTCTTAAAGTTCTATACAAAATGTTGCCTTTCTTTTTTTCGACGTTGAACTCGTCTACGACCATGATAAGCCCAGAAACAAAGACGAGATTCATCTGAAAAAACGGTATTATTCCACTCTTTATCCCAATCTGCTTATACATAACACCATCTTAATCAAATGGTACGATACCGACTAGTGAAAGTCGGTATTAGTCTTGGACGATAGGAATTCAACAATCATTAATTGTTATTCTATGGCTTATCTGTCAAAACCACATTCCTCATAGATCTTGAGGTACTATGCCGATTCTAAAGACAAGCAATATCTCTTCTCGTTCGGTAATTCTTCTTGGTCATCCAGAGCCTCTTCTACGATGTTACATATCTTCTTCAGATCAATTGCTCTAATCAGGAATAAGCGTAGCAATATTGTTTTGCATCAACTTAACGATTTCACGAAATGAATTACCCGCCTCATGAAGTTTAACGATATGAGCCTTTTCAAAACAGTTTAACTAACTAGCAATAATCTAGCCGTCTTCGAACTCAACATGATAAACATTTATTATAACTTTTAATTAAAAGTGTTAAGGAATACATACTGAACATAGTTTAGTAATCTATTGCAAACAAAGAAAGAAATTATATTTCAGAATTTTGTGAACTAGCTTTTGTAATCTGCAATATTACACATGTTGTTCGATACAATCTTATTTTAATGTATACCGTCTCGATATACATATATCTTTCATCATGTTAGAATATTACATAACAATTTAAAATACGCTGAATCTGCGCGTAACCAGTAATCAGCAATGCTGATATTTTCAGCAGTTACGAGAGACATATTACTTGTAAATTTAAAAATACAATTCAGAGCGCGCTTTTATCTTACCTTCATATTGACAGGAAGATCAATAAAAAAAAGTACAACATATTTACCAGTATATTCCTTTTTAATAATTTAATTCTTACCATTTATATACAAATTGATTTCGCCTAATTATAATTTCATCAGATCTATATGCTAATGATGAGTTTCAGTGTACTACAGAAAATTTTGACAGTAAGTTGTCTACTCAACTGTTAGATGATTTAGTTAGAGATTGGGGCTTAACGAAAGAAAAAGTAGAGTTGTTTGGCTCGAAGCTCATAGAAAAGCTTTTGCTGACAGTAAAATCAATCATTTATATGAATGGGATAACAAAACAGAACTTTTCTCAATTTTTCAAACAAGAAAGTGTTGGTTTAGTATACTGCTCAGACTTGCTGGTTCATGAATAAATTCGAAATTGAATATGAAAAAGGAGGAATGGAGACTTATTATTGATTCTTCCTAAACTTGTTTAAGGGTTGTTCTATTACACAATGCAGACATATACATTATTACTTGCTGTTCAGTCTGTGCATATTAAGGAAAGCTGTAGAAATCTTGATATCGTTTTAAATAAAATTAATTATTCCACTTATGGTTGGGTTAGGTTTTATCAAATTCCTATGTTTCTTACGTGGATGGAACAAGAAGGCAAGAAATTGGTTTAGAAAAAACTAGCCTGAAAGAAAATCTTTAAAACCTAGGGAGAAAAACATTCTGTGCAAGAACTTTCTAAATCCGAAAAACAGTCTGTTGCGATCTCTACATACATAAACTAGGCTTTATGGAAGGATTTATCAAATCCTTAACCAAATAAGGGCAATGTTTTAAATACATCTATGAGAAGTTGCCTCATCTAATCGAAGCCAAATTGAAAGAGGACGTGTTTGTTGGACTTGACATCTGAAAAATGATGCTCGATTTCAACTTTGAATTAAAAATTACTGTAACTGAGAGAGAGGCTTGGGTTTTATTCAAACAGGTTATTACAAAGTTCTTGATATTTCTATTGCTGGAAAAGCTCGAAAAGTTAGAATGTTTGATAATTCTGTAAATTAATTTTTGAACGGTCTCCACGATTTTCTCCCGTAATATTTGGAATAAGTCAGTGAGGAGCTAAAAGAAGTGATGGAAAGACGGCATAAGATCCTCTAGATTACCAATATGATAGACTACTTTTTATTTCTGTAGTATATTTCGCTCAGTTTTTAGTTTAAAACAACATTGTGACAAAACCATAGATGATGGAAAAACCGAGCTTACATATGAAGTCAACATCAAAAACAACTAGAGGAGTCAGCATACTAGCGTTGAAAACGTGTTTAAATAATTATTTTTCGTTAGCCTATGCAATAATCAGTGATTGGACGTAAGGAGTACATGTCGGTATCAGAGACGGAACAAAGACATCATGAACCCCAATTTGACAGTTTTCACACGCGAATAAACATAGGTATAAAAAAACACATCTTCTATAGAAGGAATATTGCAGAGTTTATAAAACATATCACACATCCGGACTGTTCACTGTTTACATTCAGAGTTAAAGTGAAAGTAAATCACCAATAATTGTTTCATATGCTCAGGTGCTAATAATTAGCTATCACCTAAAATCCATGTATACATTAAAAACAACAATTCAACACCTATAAATGAAATAGGGGCATATTTAAAGTAAATAAAGATTTTAGTGGCGGCACATTTATCCCCGGTTCCGAAAAATATACTTTATGAGAAAACAAGTCAACAATTCAACGTACAGTACGAAATTCTGAATTGTTATTTAGAACTGCTTCGATTTCTTTTGATATTAATAGCAGCAGCTCTAGATATTTGGGAAAGGAATTGACGAAGATTATATACAAAATTCATGGCGTTAATTATAGAATATTATGGATTGGTTGGAGTAACCTTTAGATGTAGTTGGGTACATAAATACTTGTTGGGTATGTAAAATAGAAACGGCACCATTAGGATCCAGTACCTGTATTACAGTTTCAATGACGTGAAATTGTATGTGATAATAGGATGCTGCCTCTATCCATGTGCTTCAGCATGTTTAAACAGGTTTTGCTGATAGTGACACATGTGGCAGTTTTCCAGGAAATAAATTCTTGCATGCAGGTTGCTTCACAAAAACTTTCTTGACAGAAGATATGAATTTATCTGCATTCGAGTACTATTTTCTGGCTTTCTTCTTTTTTTAATTTCTGCAGCCTTTCGCAGCCTTCTTTAAGAGGACGACCTACCTAAACATCAACAGTTGATTAGTTGAAAGTCAAAATTTTCGAAGCGCTTCCAGCACTACTTTCGTAATTGTTTCGCCAATACGCTTTGCTAATTTTTGCTACTTAATAAAATCAGAAATATCTGTTTAAGCGGTCACTCGCTACGACAGCAATGCATTGTAAATTTTGCATCAAAATTAAATAGTGTCAAAGTCTAACGCTAACAAACTCGTATCCACCTCTCAACAGTATCATATTTACACAAGAGAATGCAAGTAACTAATAAAACTAAACAATAGATCAGCTAGTTAAATACTTCAAAAAAAGAATTTGATTTTTAAATAGTATTTATTTCATTTGACTGTTATAATTCACACTTTTCTCTTAAACTAGAAATACCGATGTTAGGTGTAACTGTTCTTAAGACGGTCCGAACTATATGAATGACAATGAATACTGATTTTCCTATATTTATGCCCTTAACTATCTTATCGCTATGACATTACATGAGGGGGAATATACATTTCGTAACTGGTTAACTACAAACAGCGCTTACAATGTAACTAAAATACTTATGGCGCAAAACTCCGCTTATCAACGTCACTCACATACATTGGCTACTATAGGTGCATCCACATACTTATTATAACTTGTAAACATCGACATTGAAGGCGAGGAGGAGAAAGCCAGCTGCGTCTCATTGAGAAACCCGAATCGGACAAATATACATGTATTTACATCACAAGATTACGTACAGAATGTACGGCTTGTTAAATATTATTGTATTACTACTATTACTGTGTCCAATTTCGAATTACATTATTCATTTCAATCCGGCCCTGGAATGTACCCTTGGCTGATGATCCTTGGTAATACTCATTGGTATAAGTACAAAAATATATTTAATTAATGTTCGAAATCTTGGTTGAAAACGCGGTATTTTCATAACCCTACCTTAATTGTATATTGGCAGATTCAATTTCTTGCGAATATTAAACATTTTAATGATGTTCATTAAAACTTGTCTAGGAAAACATTCACCATCATTTATTCTAAATAAATCTGGTTATATTTTTCCCATGCAATTTTATAAATCTTGTTTTTTTTTTAGTTTTAATACCTCCGCGGAAATTTAAAATATTTGATGTGAAGTAACATACTTTCGTGTTTTGCTTTTCTTAAATTCTATCAATAACCCTTCCAACTACATGAAAAGACAATTTGATAAACTTTATATTTTGCGTTTTTAACGGAAATGAGGTCTTGGAATTTCAAACTTCTTTAATCAGCCTGTTGACGTTGTTAAAGAGAAATTATTGTCGATAACATTAATTTGTATTCTTAAATACAATGTTGCTAATCTTAATTTACTTAATTAGAATATTTGGTGAAATTGTTTAATGTTGTTGATAACGACTTGTATAAAAATTAATAAAATGAATGACACACATAAAACGTGTTTAATATCTTTATTGTTATTTTATGACGTTATTCTCTATATTCTTATTACTCGTATTATGAAATAGTGGATAATAAAATTTTTACTTTCTCTTTTTTTAAGAAAGTATTATACTTGAATATGTATAAAGGCTGAAGCGGAAATAGAGGAAGATAATTTTTAAGAAAGTAGTTTGGGATTTTTACGAAAAAAAGTTGTATGGATAAGATACATCAATGTTGACGTAGAAAAAGTTTTTTATAGATAAGGCTAAGAACTGTGAAATTTTGGAGGAGCAGGGAATAAAGAAAAAACTGTTACAAGGAGGAATAATAATAATAAAAAAATAAAAAAAATAGAGAATTACAAAGGGGAAATTTAACTGTGGAGGATGCTGAGAGGCCGGGCAATTTGTTCGATTCTGCATGATCATTTGCCCGTGAGGAAACTTTGTTCTCACTGGGTGCCGCATCGACTGACTGAAGAGTAGATGACACGACGTGTGACTTGGCGCCGGGAGATGCTAAAAAATTTTAATAAGGGACAATCTCCATATGTGAACAACATCGTGACAGGTGACGAGACTTGACTGTACTATTACGATGTGCCGACCAAAGCTCAAAACAAAGTTTGGGCCTTTGATGATGAGGACGCACCCGTAGTTGTCGGAACATCCCGACCTGTAAAGAAGAAAATGACAGCTGTATTTTTCAAATCGAGTGGAATTGTGGAACGCGTCGTTTTGGACACGCAGAAGACAGTCACAGCTAAGTGGTATACTGAACAGTGCCTGCCTAAAGTTATTGGATCTATGAAGAACCTGTGGCGAAAGTCAAGAATAGACACTTGGTTCCTCTATCACGATAATGCTCCAGCTCACCGCACCAAAGCCTGCACCGAATATTTGACCACGACAAGATTGAAATTTCTCGAGCACGCTCCCTACAGTCTAGATCTTGCTCCCTTCGACTTAGCACTGTTCCCGCATGTGCAAATAAAGTTAAAAGGGAGGCGGTTTTCCAGTGATGAGGACCGTCTGCGGGTTTGGAACAACGAGTGTGCTTTACTCCCTAGTGAAACTTGGCAGAACTGGTTTAAAAATTGGTTTCTGAAGATGGAGAGGTGTATTGAGTGTAAAGGAAATTACTTCGAAAAAACTAAATAAACAATATTTCAATTTTAGAAAAAATTGACAATATGGAGTTCTCACAATCTAACATTGATCAAATTATAACATTTTGGGAGAGTATATAGTCCATTTATAGAACATATACATGAAAATACAACTATACATGAATAAACGAAGAGAAGATAAACACCGAACCACTTCACAATTAAAAGATTTCATAGTTAGCATTGAAGAACTTAAAAAGATAATATAAACCACTCATAACTGGAAAGCATCAGGTGTAGATCACTTATATAACTTCTGGTTTCTTTACATCACTGCATACACAACTAAATCAAATCGTAATAAACACACTGAAAATACAAAATATTTAATAGAAGGAATAATATTTATAAAACCAAAAAATCAAGATACAAAAGATAAAGAAACACTTAACAAGGAAACTCTTCCGGAAGAAACTTAAAGTGAGTTATTAGGGTTTTAAGAAAATACAAATATAAACCATTTATATTCAAAATAATAAATGAAAAGAATATATGAACAGAGACTAACATCTGCTATGAAGTCAAAACTGAACTCCAGAAACATATTTCAACCAATTAATACTTACGCAATATCAGTTCTTGTGCATTCTTTCGGCATAATTAAGTGGTGCAACAGAACTAAAAGATTAGTCTTAAGAGATAGAACAAGGTTAACAAAATATCGTGTGCTAAATACAAACTCTTGCAAAGAACGTATAACTGCAGCCAGAAAAGAAGAGGGCAGAGGTGTGATAGATATACAAACAATACATAATAAATATAAACGGTTGTAATATGCACAAATCATTCCCATTAGGTATTAGACGAGTGGCGATGCATACTTTGGACAGATGAGTTGAAATTTGAAATATTCAGATACAAAAGGAGACAGTATGTTTGCAGAAGGGTTATAGAAGTGTATAGCCCATCATGTACATAGTCAACAATAAAATATGGAGGTGGGTGCATATCTGCGCAAGGAATTGGTCCATTAATTAAAATTACTGAAAAATTAATGTCAGCGAAATATTAAGAGACTCTGCAGCTAATAGTACGAGGGTAGTTTGACAAGTAGTGAGAATGACACATAGTGGCGCTCTAATTGGTAAAACAAATGCACTGCAATTTAGGTTGCCTATTTATATGTTTATAATACTTTCCGATATTTAGATAAATCGGTTGATTAGTTTATTTTTGACAGCTGATTGAAAAAGAAGCAACACGTCGTTTTGTTAAAATGGAAAAAGCAGAGTACCGTACGGTGAATAAATACTTCGTGTTTAAGGGTATGAAAGCTACCAAAATAAAAGAAGAGTTACGGGAAACATTAGGTGAATCTGCTCCATCATCCGCCACAATAGGTAGATGGGTAAATAAATTTAAACGTGGTAGAACAAGCTGTGTTGATGAAGTGCGCTCTGGAGCACTTAAAATCGTGACTTCTAAGAAAATGATTATAAAAATCCATAATATTATTACGCAAGATCGATGACTCAAAGTGAGAGAGATAGCAGACATGGTAAACATTTCAACAGAACGCGTACACCACACTTCAACGAAAGAATTGGGCCTTTCCAAGCTATCGGCATGCTGGGTGCCGCGATTGCTTACGGCTGATCAAAAGTTCACTGGTTTGTACATTTCCAATGAGTGTTTGGACCTTTATAAGCGGAATCCGCTTGATTTTGGTAGGCGATTTGTTACTTGCGATGAAACTTGGATACACTACAGTACACCCGAAACAAAACAACAGTCGAAATAATGGTTAAAACGTGGTTCTGCATCTCCAAAGAAAGCGAAAACCACTTTATTGGCAAACAAGGTGATGGCATCAATTTTTTGGGATTCAAAGGGCATTTCGCTCATTGATTACCTTCAGAAAGGTGCCACAATAAACGAACAAAATTATGCAGAACTTCTACAAAAATTAAATGTTGAGATTCGTGCTAAACGGCCAGGAATGGCGAAGAAAAAGATTCTGTTTCACCAAGACAACGCTCCCTCGCATACCAGCACGGTTGCGATGTCCAAAATCCACGAGTTGCATTTCCAATTAGTACGGCATGCGCCTTATTCGCCGGATCTAGCCCCTTCTGGCTTCCACTTTTTTCCAAAATTGAAAACGGCACTAGGTGGAAAGAAATTTTCGTCTAACGACGAGTTTATCATCTTCGTAAATGAGTATTTTGAAAGCCTTCCGGAATCGCATTTTAGAGATGGCATAAGGGCATTAGAGCACCGTCGGAATAAAAGTATTGCTCTTTTAGGAGAATATATTGAAAAATAAAAATTATTTTGTATTTAAAAAATTCGTTTTTCTTTTCCATTCTCACTACTTGTCAAACTACCCTCGTATGCTTCTACAAAATCTTTTAATATTTCGCTTCAGAAGGAACACAATTAATTAGAAATAATAACATTTTCCAACATGATGAGGATTCGAAGCAGGATTGTCAAAAATTATTTAAATGAAATTGAACAGCAAGGAGTTGCACAAACTTTAGTCTGGTCATAGACTAAAATACTGTCGAACATGTGTGGAATTATTTAGATCATGTGAAGCAGAACATATCATCAACCAACGCCAATCAACTTTCTGATTCCCTTCTAGAAGAATGGAATAACATTTCACAAGAATTTCTAACAAAATAATGTTCGATAATTTACCCAACCGCATGAGACGTGTATTTTGTATAACAACCTTTGGCAGGTATTATGCTAAACGTGGTTATACAAAATACGAGTATCAGTATCTTCTTATCTCTATTTACTAATACTTCTTAAGTTTTATGCAATTTTATCAGATTTTTGTTGTATTCTTTTAGTTATTTTTTTTAAAAAGATGCAGAACCATAAATTTTCTATGGTGGTCACTTACTTATACACATTATTGTATGTAGTATTATAGATATCCTCAGGAAGAGAAAGAAATTATTCATTTACGGTAGAAAAGGCTTTCAATTTAAAAAAATTATGGTTGACGTAATACAACGCAAGGTGGTGGGAGAAGAATTTATAATGTTTCAGTTAATCAATAATGGATCTGCAAAAGGAATAAAAATCGATCTTTTGCCGCATACTGCATGTAATATATTTTCATATCATCAGAAAACAAACGTTTACTGGGCTTAATCACATCAGCAAATTCGATAACAAAAATAATAAAGAGAATACACAAATTCGGTTTAAAATTCAAATTATATATATTACTTGAAATGTCCTTAATGATTATGATTGTTTCTGAAAATTCGGAACTTTATAAAACTAATTGTAGGACCTTGAAATAATACGATACATAATTTAGATTAACCATTCCGAGGCGACAAATACATATTTGTTAAGTACATACATCTTGTTTCACATCAGGGCAGCATGTAGATAGAAATTGAGAACAACAGCAAACTTTGTTAGCTCTCAGCATGGTTTAATGCACCATAAATCATAAGATGTCATTCGCTAAAGTTATTTACTAATTACTTTAACGAACGCTTTTGTTTAGTTGTTATCAGTAAATTATATCCTCATATTTGATGGAAACGTACTTGTATAAGCGTTTCATCATTTAAATAGCAAACGTAAAGAGACATAACACTTAACATAAAATGAATTTCAAATACACATATTCATTTATATTAATATACAATAGCGATATAATTTAATTTCCTTACAGATTTGGAAATTGAAATTAAAAATAAAATAAATAATAGAACTCTGTGGTAAATTCAAAAATGTACCACTAAATACGTGTTTGCAAGTAAAGGGCGTTTCAAATTTCGCGTTTTTTATAAAGAATAAATAAAACACATAATTTGCATTCGCTTTCAAAAACTTTTTATTGGCAATTGAAGTATCAATTATGACATTTACATGCGAAAAATAATATCTGCCAAATAGCCTCCTCGTGCAGCTCCATCCACAGACGTCCACTCTTTTGTTAAAATTTTTAATGATATTTTGACATAATTGAGACTCTGTCTCACTAATGACACGAATAATTTCATCTTTCAAAGCAGGAATTGATTGTGAATCATTTTTACAAACGTGACGTTTCACATAACCCCAAAGAAGACAGTCTAACGGTACCAAACCACATGATCTTGGTGACCAATTAACATCACCGTTTCTTGAGATTACACGTCCAGGAAATTTTTCCCTCAATAAATCAATTGATTCGTGTGCAAAGTGAGGTGTAGCGTCATCCTGTTGAAACCACATATTCTCTAGATCAATATTCATTAATTCAGTTCACAAAAATTCGGTTATCATCCGACGATATTGATCACCATTGACAGTTACAGCTTCACCAGCAGAATTTTCAAAGAAGTAAGATCCAATTACACCACCTGGCCATCATGCACACCAAACAGTAACTCGTTTAGGATGCATAAATTTCTCATGAATAATTCGTGCATTTTCCTCATCCTAGATACGGCAATTTTGTTTATTACCATAGCCACTAAGTTCAAAATGTGTTTAATCGGAAAACATTATTTTTTCCACGGAACCGGTCTCTTGAAATTTTTTAATAATTCGGCCAATAGTGCTTTCAGATGGACGATTATATAAACCATAAAATTCACGTAATTTTCTAAAAACTCTTTTCACAGAACGCTGATTTTCATAAAAATATTCAACAATTTGAACGCGTTGTTGTACCGTGTATGAAGCCATTTTTATTGTATAAATGTCATACATCGCACTTTTTAAATGCCCACATACCCAGACAAATTCAGTGCGCCATCTATACTTTATTTATTCTTAAAAAAAACGCGCAGTTTGAAAGACCCTTTATTTTTAAGAATTAGTTACAACAATTAGAAATAGTGCATCATTTTTATAATAGGAACAAATAACCAAGTATCTGGAGAGTTTCTGATTATAATAGATGTAAGATAAAATAGGGCACTTAGCCCTCCTTTTATTCATAATGCTGTGGATGAAATATCTAAGAATTGTGGAGAAAATTGCAAACAAATCAGAGTAGGATTCAGAAAACTACAAGCATTACTAATAGAAGTGATATATGTTAACGGTCTGGTGATACAATATTAGCCAAATCAGAAAGGGACTCAAAATATTATCAAAGTATGGAATTAAAGCTTTATATAATTTCGACTGAACATTAATATAGAGAAAATTGAATCGCTGGAATGGGACCACAGTTGATGTTAGTATAAATAACAAGAATATACCAGAAAGTGATAATTCTAAATATTTGGGATTGATTCTGAATGTTCGTGAAGAACTGCTACCAAAAACAGACAATAAAATATCAATTGCTATCAAAGTTTGCTACGCTTTAAGTAGCATTTTTCTTCGGGAATAGGAAATCAGTATAAATACGAAGATAAAAATATTTAGTAGTGTATATGTGTCAGTTTCAAGCAACACTTTTGAAATATGAGCTTTTAACGATGGAGATAGACGTAAAATAAAACTTGTGAAATAGATTTTCTCAGAACTGTAATGAGAAAAATAAGAAGAGACCGAATCGAAAATAATATTGTACGGAGACGATCAAAGTAGGTCGCAGATAGAAACTACACGTAAATTTTACTGAAATATCCAGAACTTCCCCATTTATCAGAATAGAGATTAATGGATAAAAACGTGCTATTACAAACAAAACAGAATTTCACAATAAACTTTAGTACAATTGAAATAGAAAAATAAACAACATAATGAAGAAACGGTAAACATAACAGTAAATGTGAATTTATAAGAAAAAAAATGTAAAAGAAAATAAAAATTCAAACCAAAGAATGAATCAGATAACTTACAATTGAACAATATGATGGAAACAAAACAGAAACATTTAACGAAAATATTACTGCTATATAAAGCATAGATATTACTAAAAGACCGGTTACCGAAACTTAGAGGGAATAAAAAAGTCTCATATATTATAACCACCATTGATAAGTATCTAACAGAAATACTTAGAGAAGAAATTATCCTCATAGACATTCATTTACAGACATATACAACAGCATGTATCACATTAATAATCAATGATCACATGACAAATAATAAACGCAAAACAAACAATAAACCATCGTGGCTGCACCTACTAGAAAACAAAATTACAGATACAAGTATAAGGGCACAAATAGGTGGCAATTGAAAAACTTCGAAATAACATGAAAAAAGCTACAAATAAGGAAATGATAAGTATAATTGTAGATAGATATACAAAATTAGCGAAGGTAAAGGTAAAGAAATCGTCGGGACATGTAGAGAGAGTGTAGAGAGAATGGTCCAACAATTCGACGTTTTGTTGAGCTAAAAATTCAATTGTCTTGTGTACTGCGTGCGAACTTGCATTGTCTTGGTGGAGGATAACTCGTCGTTCGGGGTTGGTTTTCGAAGTTCAGTGATGGCTTGCGGCAAACAAATGGCTGTATATCAGTCGGGTGTAACAGTTCTTTGATCTTGTAGAGGAATTGTTGCTACACGATCTGCTTTCGAGACAAATGTCGCGACCATCTTTTTGGAGACACGGATGACTTTTGTAGACTTTTCTTTACCTCCCAAACAGACGACTGGCGTCTATTTTCTAGTTCGTATGAGTAAATCCAAGAATCATCACCACTGATAATGTTGTTCACATAATTAAAATTTCCGCCGTTGAAGCGATCTAGAGTTTTTTGATACCAATTCACTCTAGCTGCTTTTTATTTTTCACTCGACAGATGCGGTATCCAACGGGAAATTAATTTTTTTACACAAAATTGTTTATGCAAAATTTTTTGAATTGAGGTCTTTGAAATCCAAATATTGCTTCATTCTGGCGATATTTCACATGTCAATCTTCGTTGATGACCTTGCATACAAAATCGCCATTTTTCTGAGTAACTGCCATTTTTGGTGAACCTTCTCTTGGTTCGCCATTATGACTAATCTGTCCACGTTTGAATTCTCCATTCCAACGAAAAATTTTTGACTGATGTGGTTCTTCATTGTCCAAAACAGAAGCCAAATCGGCGAGGCGTTGTTGTTAAGATAATTGTTTTTGAAAATTATAAAAAATTATTCCGCGAAAATGTTCTCCGTTTAATTCCATTTTGCAACTAATTTGTCAACTTTAACAGTTCATTATAGCTACACCACTATACGTATCGCACTGAAACTTTGAATTTAGGTTAACTAAAGATGGAGATTAATTTTTAGTACTGACATTTGGTTAGTAGCACCCTCTATGTTCCACTCTGCAAAACTTAAAAGAAATCTACATATGACCACAGAAGTAGAAATGTTCTGGCAAAATATATGTCGGATGATCGGTTAGCGTAAACTATAATGAAAGTCTAAATTGGATAAAGAAAGAAATAACCATATTTAACTAATTTAATTCTATGAGCCAGGTTATTATAAGAAAACAAGATATTGCAACAATTAAAAAAACTCATAACTGTAAATCATCTGAAATAGATAATGTACGTAATTTTTCACATAGAAAAATGATAGTATTCATGATAAAATATCACAACTTATGACCAAAGTATTACGAAACACACTTTTCAAACACTTTTCTTCGCTTAAGGCTTTATTTAAAGCTAGAATAAACAAAAGAAAAAATCCTGCAAATAATCGTCCTGTATCTCTACCACATATAAGATTTTTACATCTGTAGTAATATCAGAAATAGAAGAATACTTTATGAGTGATCAAATATTATCAGAAGAACGAAAAGGTTGTAAAAAATTCCAAAGGATGTGAAAAATAAATAATTATTCATCAGGTTAGCACTAGCCATGCAAGACTAGAAAAGTTAAATCCCTTTTGCGCCTACATTGATTATCAGAAAGCATGTGACTCTATACCATATAGTTGGTCCATGCATGTTCTTAAGATATATAAGATATACACTTCTCTTTAACGTTCCTTAGTTATATTATGAGTTCATGGCGAATACCTTTACACATAGATACACTGCAACCCACACATTGTATAATATAATATTTCGAGGAGATGGATTAAGCTCGATTTGGTTTTGCATTGCAGTTAGCTTATAGAATAAACTACGATAATAGAAATGTTAAACCCATAAGTCACCTTCTATATATGGATGATTTAGAAATAAATGCACGTACCAACGATTTCACTCATTACTAGACACAATAAAAACCTTCAGCTCCGACTTCAAATTGAGGTTGTGATTGCATAAGTCTAGAACATACTCAATAAGGAAAAAATACGACGACATGAATGACATAGTACAAATAAATAAACAGACGTAATGAAGAACTAATGAAGCAAGAAGAAACACACAAATTTCTAGGCATATCACAAAATTCATCTATTAATCATACAGTAATTAACAAACCTCATAGAGGTAAATAACAGCAACAAATTTTTCTGTTTTCAAGCGAATGCACAATAGTATTGGGCTTGAAGTTTGATACAAGTCGAGAAATCAGAATTGTTCGGAACGTTCCATGAACATCATCATCAGTCACTGATGTAAATATTAACTAGAAGAGGCCCTTGTTTAGAGACCCCTGGCACACCTGAAGATACTGTAAAAATATTTGAGATGAAGCCATTCTAAGATACGTAGCAGGTTCGGTTGTTCAAGTAAGAAACAATCAAATTAATTAATTAAGGACTACAGAAGAAAAACCGAGAAACATCTTCGAAATCAATAGAGAGTTGTTAACAATAGGATAGATGAGTGTAGAAAGGTTAAGCGTATGTGGAAATAGAGGAGAGATTAGTAAACTAAGGAAAACCCTTCGAAAGGAAAGTATAGGTTGGAAACAGATAACACAAGAGCCTTTTGGCATAGTCTAAAACCCAATTATTAAGGCCCAGTGTGCAGCCTTCGGAGCAATTTTAAGAAAGTAGCGCTGGTAGATGTAATTTATAGATTAATGGTGAATTTAATGTTCTTTGATGTTATTCTGGACTTCATAAAATGATCAACTATATAATTTCTATAATGAAGTTAGTACTTTCTATATACTATTAGTTGATTACAAAAGTGCTATAAATACTATTGTCTAACAATTTTTGTTACAAGATGTAACACATAAATTTTACACCTAACATGTAACAAACTACAATACTCGTTTTAAAAGAACATGGCCTACATAATGTGTTGGCACCGTCAGTAACAAACATTAACAGCTTTCTTGAAAGTTAAAATTTTGCAAATGTATCTAGCACCAGGTTTGTACTTGTTTTATCAGTACAGTGTTCCACTTTTTATTAATAAACAACAATGAAGAGAATTCAGTGCGCGCACCGTAACGTTAACAACGAATTTCATTTTTTAACATCTGTTGTCTCATCCACACATGCCCACAGATGTTACGAACGTTTTTGGAAACTTTACTGGCCTCTGGTGAGATTATCTGTGGTCGAATTGTTTATAAACATATTCGCAAAATATGAGATCGTGAGTTCGAATCTCACCAGAAGCAGTAAATTTTTTTTCAAAATTACTACAACATATAGACGATGCAAAAAGCAGTAAAAATTGGAATTTTTCAGGTTTACATACTAAAAGAGCAGAATTGTTTTCAACTTCATTTAATCTTTTTAATTTTTGCGTGCATAAATAGCACATACGTCTACGATGTACTCCAACCTGGTAACCTCCATCCACTTCGATTTATTCATATTCCAGCAGACGTGATTAAAGAAAGTGAATGGTAAATTACACGCCATCAGTATAAAAGTTTACTCAATATATAATTTAGTCCTAGGGCTTAGGTCTCATTTTTATATTTGTGCTATGCACTACTATTAATAATCCGTTTGCCCCAACATGACAACTATTTACCACATATTAAACAAATTATTTTTGAACCATTATATTTCAAGTTCCAATTTTTATCTCTTTGCAGATCGCATATACATTTCGAAAATTTTCTTAAAATTTGATTCAAAATCATGGTCGCATACTAATCGGGCATGCATCTTACCATGGACCACAGAGAATTCGTAAACTTATTTGCTTTATTAACAGGTGGTTATTTTTTTTATTTCTACTACATCTGATATAAGTAATTAGCATTTTGCAATTCAAAAACACTGGGCATCAAAATGCATGTTGCACCACTAACAGATGTTTAACAACTACCGTGAGCGGAGAGGAAGGGGAAATCCAGCATCCGTAGTCCTTATATGAGAATTTCTAGACGAACGATTTTTATATATCGGCTGCCCTGACCTTATGTGTAAATGCATACAAATGCAAAGAGCATAAGTGTTTTTGGGTGTCTGTATTAATATTAAAACTTTTAGTATTAAAATTTAAATTACAATTTCGTGCATACATACACATATCTGGAGTAAATATTTATTTTCCACTTTAAGAGTGAAAACGTATTCGAATCCAGGATAAATATCATATCCCACTACGGTTTCGAAACCTATGTAAATGAAGGTTTCCTGCATTACGGCGAAATTTTATTTTTTCAGTAATATATAATCGGCCTTTCACAAAGAGCTTTTCCCAAATAAAGCGTTTATTACAGGAAAGGTTCCGGCAGCTAACGGAGTAAAATTAAAAAGGAGGTTATCGACGCAGTTTGCTTTTTAAAATAATGTGGTCCTCGGTATCAAATTAGTGTTTTTAAATTTTAATTTGAGATAAAATTCATGGCCGGTGTCAAAGTGGTGAAACACAAAGCGGAGTTATTATTATGGCTTTGCCAGTCCTTTTGGTACAGGAGTAAATGGTTTTCAAGGAACTCATTACCACCAAAATCGTTTTTACAGTTAATAGTACAATATCCAGCAGATATTTTGTACTGCAGTTTTTATTTCAAAAAAAAATAAAATAATAAGAAAAAGAATATTATATTTTTTGGGAAATTTGCATTTTAGTTTACCCTTCCATTTCGAATAACTATGAATTGGATAACTTGGACATTTACGACTTTCCTGGACAACAAAATATTGTTCCAATGTTACTCCATGTTACTAGCTAATTGTACACACGGTCCGGAAAATAAAAGAAACGACTTAAAGAAGACAACAATATTTAAGAAATTTTGATAAAAACTCAAATAAAAATAAAAATATTCAGCAGAATTAAAAAGATATTCCCGTTTAAAGTGTGCATCAAAGAAATTTTGTATGTTATTGATTGCTGTAGTGTTGAAATCGCCGTTAACGGTTTCATACTTTTAATGAATGCAAAATTCTTTCTTTTCATTATTGAATGCAGTTAAAGAATAAAAAAATAATCGCATGAAGCCTAATCAGACAACTATAGATGTTGCGAAAGTAAAAAAAATATTTTTGATTAAAAATCAGTGTCAATTGACGGACTATGAGAAAGTGCATTATTGTGCAACAATTTCAATTAGCTTCTTTTGAATACAATAAATACGGTCTACGCAACACTACAATACACCCAAACAATACTTAATTATGGACGTGGCACAACTTCGAATAAATTCTTGGATAATTAAAAAAAATAATAATGCTTTATTTATTTCATTAAGAATATGTACGAGGGTGGTCCCAGAAGTACCCGACCCAACAAAGAAAACACAAAAATTTTGTAAAGAAATATATTTATTTTTCAACATAATCTCCTTTCAGCTCTATACACTTTTCCCAGCGATGTTCAATAAGTTCGATACCCTTCTTATAATAAGAACTGTCTTGCTCCTCAAAATAGCCATTAACATCACTTCTTCATCGTTGGAAAATCTTTGACCACTGAGTCATTTTTTAAAGTTTGGGAACAGAAAATAATCCGAGGGGGCTAAATTTGGCGAATAGGTTGCACGAGGTAGCAATTCAAACTTTAATTCATTAATTTTGGCCACTGATAGTTTTTCCTTTTTTAAGAAAATGAAAATTATTCCACCACGCGCATCCCAAAAAACCGATGCCACGACCTTGCCTACAGATGAAACAGTCTTCGCCTTTTTTGGAACTGGTTCTCCCTTCTGAGTGCATTGTTCTGATTGTTCTTTTGTCTCACGTGTGAAGTGATGGACCCATATTTCATCTATGCTTATGAAACGGCGCAAAAATTCTGCTTTGTTGCTGTGAAACTGTTTTTACTCGAGTGTGAGCAAAGATGGCACCCATCTTGCACGCAGCTTTCTCATGTCCAAATTTTCAGATAATATACGACGTACCGCACTTTTTGAAATGCCTACTATATCTGCTAGCTTGCGCACTTTCAGTCGACGATCATCCAGTACCACTTTGTGGATATTCTTCACCATTTTTGGAGTCATCACCTCATTCGATCGACCACTGCGATGCTCGTCTTAGCAGCTCGTACGGCCTCGTTTAAACTCTGCTACCTAATATTTCACTGTTGTAAACGGAGGAGTAGACTCACCCAGAGTGGAATTCAGTTCAGCTTTTATATCGGTTGGGCTGACTCCTTTTAAATAAAAGTATTGTATCACGTAACGATGACCAATTTTCTCCATTTTTACAAATTCTCTGAAAACGTTCATTATTGATGGTTGACAAACAAATACTAAACAACATGGCGTCTTCCAACATATGATTTATAGATTGTGTACTTTCTAATACAGTGATATTTTTCAAACAACTACCGCAATCTCCAGGTCAGGTCGGGTACTTATGGGACCACCCTCGTATTCATAATATACAGTCGAATTATAAATTAAATAATATTAAAGTAAGTAAATATAAAAGAACTAAAATATTGCAACGCAGACCAAACCCTGGTATACTTACAATATAGTCTTTTCACAGCATGTTATATCAAAAAAGCCATGAACTTTCGCAATAACACATTGCTTCGCTTTTGTTTAAAATAAGGTTAGCTAGGTATAGCTCAAGCGTATTGTAAGAAGCATTGCAAATTTCTTATGAACGTGTGTTTCACAACACTCATTGGAAAAACCTTGCGGAAAACTTGTCATAAATGTGCTCTTTTTGCAAGACAATGCTCCTGCTCACAAGTCATTAATTTCAATGTAGAAAATTAAAGAAGTCGATTTTGATTTAGTTAACAATCCACTCTATTCTAGAGATTTAGTTCTATCAAACAACAAATAAGTTTCACATCGTTAATAGAAAAAACAGTGCAAAAAAACTTGCTAAAAGTGTGCTTTTTGCAAGACTACGCTTCTGTTCACAAATCATTGATAACAATGAAAAAAATTAATGAAATTAATTGACAATCCACTCTGTTTTACATATTTAGCACCATCAAATTACCAATGTTTTCAAAATTCAAAAAACATTCGAATTGAGCTCAAATATATTGCAAGAAGTATTACAAATTTTCTATCAAGACGTGTTTCACATTGCTCATAGATGTAACCCCACGGAAAACTTGGCAAAGGTGTGCTTTTTTTGTAAGACCATGCTCATTCTCACTGATTTTAATGCAACAATTAAAGAACTTGTGTTTGTATTGATTGACAATCCACACTATTCTACAGATTTGGCACCATCAAACCTATCATTCATTTTCAAAATACCAAAACCTTCGAATTTGGATCACATATAATGCAAATTTTCTATGAATATGCGTTTCACACTTTCAATGTACCTGCTCAGAAGTCATTGATTGCAACACAAAATATTAAAGAATTTGGTTTTGTATTGATTGACAATCCATATTATTCTACAGATTTAGCACCATCAAACTATCATTCCTGTTCAAAATTCAAAAAACATTCGAATTGAGATCAAACGTATTGCAAGAAGCATTGCCAACTTTCTATGAACGTGTGTTTCACATCGCTCAAAGAAAAAACATCACCCAAAGTGTGCTTTTTTGCAAGACGATACTCCTGCTCACAAAGTCATTGACTGCAATACAAAAAATTAAAGAACATGGTTTTGTATTGACTGACAATCCACACTACTCTACAGATTTAGCACCATGAAACTATCATTCGTTTTCAAAATACCAAAACCTTCGAATTTGGTTCAAACATATTACAAATTTTCTATCAACATGCATTTCACATCGCTCATAAAAAACGCCACGGAAAACTTACCAAAAGTGTGCTATTTTTGCAAGGCAGTGTTCCTGCTCACAAGTCATTGATTGCAATACAAAAATTTAAGAATTTAATTTTGTATTGACTGACAATCCATACTATTCTACATATTTAGCACCATCACACTATCATTCGTTTTCAAAATTCAAAAAACATTCGAATTAGGATCAAGCGTATACCAAGAAGCATTGCAAATTTGCTATGAACGCGTGTTTCACATCGCTCAATGGAAAAACGCCACGAAAAACCTCCACAGTGTGCTTTTTTTGCAAGACAATACTCCTGCTCACAAAGTCATTGATTGTAATGCAAAAAATTAATGAAATTGGTTTTGAATTCGTTGACAATCTACTCTACTTTACAGATTTAGAACCTTCTGACTATCATTTGTTCTTTAAAATTCAAAAAATATTTGATGGGAAAAGAATTTTTTTAAAGAGTTTAGTGTTACTTCATAAACGTTCTGCTAAGTGTAAGCCTAAAAGGAGATTATGTTGAATAAATAAATTTTTGTTTATAAATATTGTGGCGTTTTATATAGTCGGCTCATACATATTCGGTAAACAGTCATTTCTTTTCCTATGGAATTTTTTCTTTCCAATTTTCTTTTTATTTTAATTGGATTATTTTTATAAGATTACTGAAAAGTATTGATGTTTATTTATTCACTAATTAGTAATTTGTATACTACCATACTTTCCACAACTCGAAACAGTTTTAGAATTTATTTTAAGTCCGCTGAATGACAAAGTAGATGAAGGAACCTCAGAATAATTAAATTTAATTATCCTAAGAGAATATTGTGATGTATTGCGACAAATTGCGTACAAAGCCTGTGAAAGCTCAGCGTATACGTATGTAATATCAAGTTGACCACGCCTGTCCCGTACATCAGTAATATATAAAGATATAATGCGCAAATTAATGACAGTTGAACGACCTCTCACAAATCCATATTGATCGGTAGGCAGGAAAAGATTGTTGAATATTGGAGCATAAATACTCGTTCATATATTTTGGCAAAGTTGAGTAAATCAGATATAGGTCACTGAATTCAAATTCAAATATATTCTGCTGCCTAGTGAATATATTCAAGGAGAAACGGAAAGTAACGTATTCGTCCATATCAATATTTGTTTAATACTAATCTGTTGATTGCGAACGTAGACATTTTTGCAAGTGAAAGTGACCTTTTTGTTTTACAAACAAAATTAATTTTTAACATTTTTGTGTGAAATATCATACCAAAAAGCCAAACAAGTTGCATGTTCATATTCTTTGCTATTCGAGTTTTAGAAAATCAGCGCTGCAGCAAAAACTACGAAAAATATATGTAATGCTTGTTCAGCTATTCATGGGAAAGGTGATTTGCTAGGTTCAGAGTAAATAATTTTGATTTTTCTAGCTCACCTTATTCAGTAAAGCTACTACCTCCTGGATAATAATGTTTTGCAAACAGAAGTGGAAGCAAATCCTAGTCAAACGATCGAGGAGTTATCGGATAAACTTAACATAAACTGGTCGATCATTCAAAGTATTTGAATCGGATTACTAAAGTTAGCAGAGAAGCTTACATTTTAGAAACGTGCCGTTGTCTGTTTAAAATACCATTAGCTACCCCAAAGCCAAGCTTACACCCTAGAAAGATATCGTTGTATATTTGGTGTACTCATAATACTCAGTGTTTAATCCATCAGATCACAAATGTAGACCTCTATTATCAAGAATTAGATTATAAACCAAACTTTGGACAGTATCCAGGCTTTACTAAAAAATAAATTCATCCTGTAACATGAAAATGTAAGACCACACTCTGCAGGAAAGGCTCTGCATAAAAAAAGAATTGGAATGTAAGGTGTCACCTCCCTCAACTTATTCGCGTGGCATCAAATTCTGTGATTCCTTAAGTGTAGACAATTTCGAAATGTAGAAATTGAAAATGGAATATTCAATTTTTTTTATAAAAAAAACCCTTGTTTTCTGCAGATCTGAAATAGAAAAATCTCTCACAAGATGGCAAAACATGATTATGATTGCATCATCAGTATAGCTACTTGGACTTTAGCTTAAAATTTCATGTATTTTCTTCAGTTTCATTTTACAATTTAATATCATTCACAACATATACAAGCTGTAATCGTTATGATGCATAATTTTAACTAACTTCTGACTCATTCAACCTACCAAGTCTGCGAATTACGTACAAGGTTATAAGGGAGGCTGCTGGAGAGTTGTGTAACTGCAAGTGATTCGAAGTTAGCTGTTATACACAACCAGGGCGCGCCAAATTCACGAACTATGTATAAAGATACAAAAGAGGTTGCTAGAAGGTTGTACAGCTCTAAGTAATTCAAAGTTAACTCTGATACGCTGACGAATAATAAAACTCCTAGCGGACACAGACTAACTAATATGGTAAAGAGAAAAAGCTAAAAGGTAAGATATAAAATAAATTTGAGAAATTTATAAAAATCAGCAGCTATAACAAAGTGTCGTAAAACTACAACAAGTTGTCGTCTCGCAAAATAAATGCATGAGTTTTGAGAATTTTTATCATTTTGTAAGACAGTCACCTTGCATTGCACAATGTAATGCATTTGGATTAACAACTTCCCATATTTTATCTTTGTAGAATGTGATTTGTTCTACTTTCAATTTTCACTTTGTTATTTGAAGCAAGTCTTCGTTTAATGCATCATTTCTTTGTATTTGGGAAGAAGTAGTAATCACTGAGAGTCAAGTTCGGCAAATATGGCTCAACAATCCGAGACTTGTATTCGGGCACATAATAGTGATGAGAAAGCATTTTCTCTTTGGCCAAATGTGGATGCTTAATCCAAATTCAATAGATCTACCAGTGAAGAGTAGTGACCATGGTCCTGCTTTCTTAAAAACAGTCAGTGGGTATCAGTAGTAGTAATTCCTATAAAACCGTAGCCATGGTTTTTCCTGCAGATCGAACTGATTTCGCTTCCTTTCACGCCCTTTCATCCGCTCCCACCCAGTGTTTAGACTGCTGCTTTGTCTCTGGAATTCATGTTTCGCTTACTGTTATAAGACACCGAAAAAACTGCATGCTCGTTTAAATAACCCTAAACACCAATAAGAAGTAAATTTGGTACGTAGACTTCCGCGGTCGTGGTCCATGCTATCTGCTTCTGGGTTTCCGGGCTGGAACCGCGTCACTAGTATATCTGCCGACGTTTCGTACCCATTTGTATGGGACATCTTCAGGGCTGAACTACTGCACTGAAACTGGTGTAAGTCGATGGGGGACGTGTTTATATATGGATAATGGGTCATGGGTCAATGGAGCGTTACGGTTACGGTTGGGTCGATTAGAGATGCAGGATTGCCAAGCGTTATGTAGGGGGTAGCCATCATCGCGGTTAAGATTATTGGGGTGCTTAAAGATCTATAGTTTCACGGATTTTGCGACCATAGAAGTGGTTAGTGCGGGATAGGATCTTGGTTGAATTAAACTGAATATGGTGCCCGGTTTCCAGTCTATGCTCGGCAAGTGCAGAACCGGCTATGCGCAGCAACCTAGTACAACGCTCATGTTCAGAAACACGAGTGCCGACAGACCGCTTTGTTTCACCAATATATGCCCTGCCGCATGAACAAGGAATCCTGTACCCTATATACAAGGTGTTACTGACCGCATCAGTAGGGTTCTTCTCAAAAACAACATCAAAACCATCTTCAAACCCCATTCCAAATTATCTGACCCTTTTTCCGTAAAAGACCATGTTTCTTTAGAATCAGCTGGTGTGTACAGGATTCCTTGTTCATGCGGCAGGGCATATATTGGTGAAACAAAGCGGTCTGTCGGCACTCGTGTTTCTGAACATGAGCGTTGTACTAGGTTGCTGCGCATAGCCGGTTCTGCACTTGCCGAGCATAGACTGGAAACCGGGCACCATATTCAGTTTAATTCAACCAAGATCCTATCCCGCACTAACCACTTCTATGGTCGCAAAATCCGTGAAACTATAGAGATCTTTAAGCACCCCAATAATCTTAACCGCGATGATGGCTACCCCCTACATAACGCTTGGCAATCCTGCATCTCTAATCGACCCAACCGTAACCGTAACGCTCCATTGACCCATGACCCATTATCCATATATAAACAATCGACTTACACCAGTTTCAGTGCAGTAGTTCAGCCCTGAAGATGTCCCATACAAATGGGTACGAAACGTCGGCAGATATACTAGTGACGCGGTTCCAGCCCGGAAACCCAGAAGCAGATAGCACCAATAAGAAGTGTTCGTTTGAAAACGTGTATTGTTTACTGATAACTAACGCGACACCCATCGAGTGGAAAGATTGTTCATACACTAACCATTCTATCAAAGGTGGTAGACACGGTTTATCGAGATTGTTCTCATGTCAGCAAGATCACGTACCTTCAAACGGCGATTGTTTAATACAGCTTTATTGATTTTTGTGATGATGTCCAGTAGATAGGCAATGAGAATTTTGAAAGAAAATCCCATAAGAAATAACATAGTTGCTTAAAAATGTTACCATTCGAAAGTCATTCGAAGTAATTAATATGTTGGTGATATTATCATCTTATCGCCACTTTCGGCGTTCAAATCTGAAGCTTATCATCATTCCTTATCAGCGCATCTATTTTTTGTATCAAAACAGGTATTTATTAGGTAACAAACAGCTCTGAATCAATATTTAACAGATAAAAAAACGATTTTTAACTGTTGAGTATCAGTTCAGAGCAGTTTCTTACCAGTTAAAAGCAGTTCTTCTTCTGTTAAATGCCAGGTCAGAACTGTTTGCTACATGATAAACACTGTTTTTATACAAAAAGCGGATGCGCTGTTAAATAATGATGATAAGTTTCGATTTCGGGAATGATATTTATGATACATTTATGGAAGCTATTGGCATGTTCACATTTGGGGGGAAAATTTTACTTTTTGGGGGTTTCAATGCACCGCATTTTGCCTCGGGTGGGGATTCTGATAAAAGTGGTGTGCAAATAATGACCAGCCAATTATTCCCCAGATTCTAATGTAATAAAATACATATGAGATGTTGTAAGAAGTTGCTGCACGAAATCTGTCATCAAGAGCACTTCATGTATTACAGATTGTAGCCAGAGAGGAATGGAGTATGACTCCCCAAGAAGTTTTTTAGATGGTAGTTATTATTAATCTCTATTTTTTGTAAGAATTATTACAATAAAACTTTTGAAAAATTTAATATTTTCGTATTACTCCTGTATCACATTAAAACTTGTCCAAACAAGTTACAATACTATAATATGTTCAGGTATTTGCTGACAAATATGCTCAAATCAAAAAAATGATTTTCAATCAACTTTTTAAATTTATTATTTTTATAAAATATCCGTTGTTTTAAGCAGTGTATTATTATTTCATAATAATCAAGATTAATATTTATATACTCATCAACAAATACTGTTTTAAACACTACGGGACTCGTAATAGAATAGTTATTTATGTATTAGGTTACCCCAGACAGTAACGCTTCTATTTCATTTATGTTTCTGCCAAATTGACTCTGCCTATGAAATGAGCTAGTCGCGTTGGTACGTGCATCATCAAAGCAACTATGTTTAAATATCAACATCAATTCCTTTTGTGTGTGTAATATGCAGATCCAGTAAGATTTTAAGGTTTATATTTGGGGTGGATATTAAATTGGCTGTGTGTAAAAATCGATCGTTAACCTCCTATCTGTAATGAATAATATCATGTCTCCCTCTCTCAACCAATACATAAATGTATTGACCGACAAAGCGAGAAACGCTTCTATCTCACAAGATCGGTAAACTAGGTTTCCAGTGTGTAATAGACAGAAACTTGCGTGCCCGGCTTTATGCCAATTAAAGAATGTTAAAAGGAATCATTCTATTATTAATAACACCCTATCAACTACATATGTACACAAATCAACCTGACGATCCGTGAATCGGTGAAACATATGTAGTTGATAGGGTGTTATTAATAATAGAATGATTCCTTTTAACATTCTCCTATCTGTATTAATTAATATTTTTATTGTAATCTTCTTGCTTAAGTATGTGCAAAATTAGTCTCGATTTTTATGTGAATATACGTAACCAATGCGTATATGTAAATGAAATTATGTCTGACTGAGTTTACAATGATGCTGGCATTTTACAGGAACCGGTGCTGGGGTCGACATTTTGTTACATTTTTTACGTAAATAAATTGTCCTATTGAGTTGGGGGTATGGAAGTGCTACTAATTAATTACGCTGACGTAACAATAACTTTAATAAATAAGACATGAGCTGCAAATTATGATTAGGTAAACTCAATCCCATCTTAAAATATAACGCGTGTCGGAAGCTAGTAAATTATGTATTAATGATATTAAATCCATAATAATAATAAGCAAGTGTATATAGATTAAGTATTTTAATGCAAAGATACGTATATTTATACATAAATACAGAAATGCTCGGTCACTACTGCTTTTAGCTCTCTCAAAGTACTGTAATTCATATTACAACTGTCACTGTTTTCTTTGAAATTACTAACCTATGGCAATCGATGTTGTTGTTTTTATTCTTCTGAACTGAAGAGATGTAACTTCAAACTTTGAAAAAGAAGAAAATAGAACATGACCGCAGAAACCACAGAATCTTCGAATTTCTTCCGAATTATCTCCAAGTGGCACCTATGATTGAGATAAAGTGGAAACCACCGGGACTTTGTCACAGGAAGTGCAACATTTCTAACGTTTATATATTATTATATGTCTTGTAACTCTTAATGATAAATCCTAGGGCACTTTTCAGCTTTCGAACATGTGGCGTCTATATGTTTACGATGGGTCAAGCATGTATCGAATAATACGCCCAAATCTTAACCAAATTGTGTTTGTTCTAGTTAGCGTTGTCGAGGTTATAATTGTCGTGAATGCAATAAGTTCTTCTTGTAAACGTCATCATTTAACATTTTTCAATATTTAATAACATTCTGTTTTGACTGCACCAACTTGAAATACTCACTAAATCCTTCTGCACTACAATAGAATTATTTTCGGCTGATATTTCATGAAATATTATATATATTTAATACAATATTATCATCAGTTTAAAGTGGTTTATTTGAATTAATAATATTGACGAATTCGTTAATGAAAATGTTCAATAATAAGTGGCCGAAATTGAATTGTTGAGGTACACTGGATAATGCGAAACAATAACTATTGAAAAAGACATATCGAGGTCTAGATGTAAGATATGAAGTAGTTTCATGAAAGGCTCGCTGAAACCAAAAGTTTGAGTTTGAGTAAAAGTATAGAATGACCTGAACGATCGAAAGCTTTTGAGAAATCCGTGTACATAACATTGACCTGATCTCTGACGTTCAGAAATGTATTGAGTTAAGTAGGCCAAATTAAATGTTGCTTATTGATAAACCTGTGCAGAAATGAAGTAAATGTAATTATTTATTATTGGAAATATTTTATAATAGATGCACTGTTCAAAAAGTTTTGAGATATTAGACAATATAGCTGCAGGTCTATAATTGATGATTTTGTTCGGACTCCAAGCTTTTAAAACAATTGTAATATGCGCCAATTTCCACGATTCGAGAAAGTAGAAAATTCAATTGCTAAACTGAAGATTTTTACGAAAGGTATTGAAAGTGCACTGCGACAATCTTTAGTTAGGAAAACTGGTATATTTTTTGGCCAACACTGGGCTTTTCTTCAATTTACATATTGCATTTAGCACATCATCCTTCGAGAACAATTCTATATATATATATATATATACGAGGTATGGCAATTAAATAACGAGACTGCGCTCCTTCTATCGCGCAGTCGCATCGGCCGAGGCGATAATTGAAATGTCATTGACCTTGATACTTCCCAAGCAACAACTCGCAATTTTGTCTCTCTGTCTGCTTTAGTTTACTCTAGAGCTTTAATTGTGGAGGACACTGTTACTTAGTCGTGCCCTGATAATGGTTGACATAAAAATCGAACAGTGAATTAACCTAAAATTCCTTCTCGAATTAAATGTTTACAAATGTTAAAGGAGGTGTTATTGTTGTTGTTGATGCACAATTGAGCAAGTTGAAATTGAAGGCAATGCTGATCGTTTTTTTTGATATAATGGATGCTATCATGACTGCCTGGGTACCAGAGGGTTAAATCATTAATCAAAAATACTACAAAGAAGTCCTAATCAAGCTGAGGGAAAGAGTAAGGAAGAAAAGGCCATATTTGCGGAAGAATGACTCATGGATTCTGTACTAGGACAATGCATCATCTCATAATGTCCTATTTATGAAGCAGTTTTTAGCGGGGGTATTGCTGTTCTTGATCATCCTCCGTATTTGCCAGATCTCACGCCATGTGACTTCTGCCTGGTCCTAAAAGCGAAAAGTGCATTAAAAGAAACACATTTTTAGTCTGTTGAACATGTAAAGGCACAAATGGCAGAGTCGTTGAAGAGGCTGACAATTGATGAACTACAGCTTTGTTTTGAACAATGGAAGACACGTATGCAGTGCATAGATAGGGGAAAAGAGTATGTTGAAAGGGATAAAAGTTAAATATATGTTAAGTTTATTTGCAATAAATAACATTTCTCACACTAGTCCCGTTATTTAATTGCAATCCCTCGTATAGTTTGCACAGTCGGGGAAGCAGTGGTATCGGACGATGTGGAAAGATTAATATAAACACTACTGCAATATCTGCCAAAGGCATCAACAATTCGCAACTGCTCTTGTTATGTTTCATTCCCAATATACATATTTCAAGGAATACAGGTCTTTCTGTGACATACGTCCAAATTCTTGAAAGTTTAATGGCGACATTTTCTCTAGAGAGAAAATAATTATTCTAAGCTAAAGACGTCTGTCCCTTCAAGGGCGTCCTCAGTCTTCTAACACAAGAAGGGCATTGTGACAATTATGGCGCCTATATCTTCAATGATGATAAGTACGCCGAGGATGGCTAAATGTAGGCACATACGTATCAAAAATAGAATGTAGAACAATATAGAATGATTTGCGTTTTAAATTGGCATTATTCAATGTTATCAAGAGAGATCCAGCCCACAATTGGTAAACTATTATAAAGTTTAACAAAGTTTGCTTTCTTAAAGTTGTAACGGTTTCATGTACCCTCTTTATATACATACATAAATATCGCAAGGGATTGATGATAATTATTTTCTTTAACTAGGAGTGATGTATCACGTACGTGACAAATTCTCTAGTACTCGTAATTTAGAATCGTTAACATCGTCGAAAATAAATTTCGCACAATTAAACTAAGGACAGTAAACTGTTGTTGTGTAAGGGAGAATACACAACAGTACCCCAATTCACGTTTGAAACTAATAACATCAAATGTAAAAAAATCTAAGTGATTCAACGAGATTTAACAATTAAACGGAAAACGATAAATGTGCACTAACTCCTCCGCGGCGTCGATATCCAACCTCGTTATATCTTCTAATCTGACCTATATACTGTGTATGAAAATGGAAAATATTCCGAGCTACCAATGTCATCAGATAACTATGTTTCAGTCAGGCATATAAATTCATAGGGTACTCAACTAGCGGAGTCGTAATATTCGTTTTTGTTCTCAATCCGCGTATATTTTGAAAATAAAACGAAATACAAATACTGTTGGGCTAAATCAGTTTAAAAACACGTTCAGTAATTTCTTCTGCATATCTAATTCTGAATGTCTCGCCATTAGCCGATTAAAATAATAAATCTTGATTTATTAGTAATATTACAAAAAGCTTAAGCTTAGAACATTGTATTGGTCAGATGTGCTCATCCATCGTAGTGTATGATTTATATGAAAAGAAGAATTTATCTATGTTTGGAATAGAATGCTAGACATCAAGCTCGTTTTCAAAATTAACGCACCACTCCATATTCCTGATATATTTGTTATAATTTTTGTATTTTCTAAAAGTTTATGATTTTATTTGTACATAATCTAGTAGCTTTATCTCACTATAAAGTAACTTTGACATTTCTAGTGAAAAGTTAGTGTCGAGTTTTATTAAACAGTTTTTCCTGAGTCGCTTAAGTTTTAATTACGAGTTTGTTATTTTTTGTGTGTATAGAATTTAAGTTAATAAAGTTTAATTCAAAGTTATGAACCGACCGTATCATTTAACCAATGATGAATGTGCAAGATCTATCTTATCTCTGTTTATGTTTTCCTTTAATTTGTTGTTTCGCATTTGAATGGTTTATTTTTATATTTTGTTGAAACCCCAAGTACTTACAAATTTCTTCTGGCTGCATATTTGTAAGAGTTTCGTTTTTAAATGATTCTTTACTTTCAGAGGTCTCAGAATTTTTCTTTCGATGTATAACATTTTGTATTTGCCATACCAGTATTTTGGTAAATTCTAAACCCCATGCTAGACATAATCTATGTAGAGTAGATTGTGTATTGTGTGTAATGAAGTGTTTTGATGTTTAATTTTGAACCCGTCTATTGTGTTATTTAAGACAATTGACAGTAGATTAAGACATAAACAAAACTATAAGAAATTAAGGGAACCTCCCTGAAATATTCCTCTATTAATTTTGATTCTATTATTATGTCGTCCTAGTTTTTCGTTAGAGAAATTGAAGATCTCGAGGTTGCACGGCTGTTTCCTATGCATGTGTCTATTGCGTAAATTTGTAGTAGTTTTATTAGCCAACTGTATTGTATAGTCTCAAATGCTTTCTTATAGTTCCTGTAACAAGTAGTTAAACTTATCTGCTTATTACATAATCACACTGTTTATTATAATTTGATACTTGCACTCTTGATTGTACTTTCTGTATTCATTTTGTTCCCGTGTTAATAATCCCTTTTGTTTTAGATGCTTATCTATCTTTTATGTTATAATGGCATTTAGTATATTATATAGTATTGATAAGCATATAATAGTTCTGTAGTTTGCAGGCTTGTTTTTCTTAATTTTTTGATTTTATAAATGTTTTACCTTGTATTAAATATTTTGGCATTTTCAGTGGGTTTATTATGATTTGATTTAGTTATTCTGTTACTTGTGTATGCAACAATGTAAAGTATTTAAACCAGAAATAATGTATGTTCATGTAAGTTGAGCGGTTTGTATCTTTTTTAGATCGTTAATTTTAATTCAAAGTTATGAATCGACCACATTTTTTAAGCAATGATAAATGTGTAAGATATTCAACATTTTTTACAAGGAGGACGTACAATGCGTTATGTGGGTAATTTCCTGATCGTTAATCACATGACAATCAATCGAATAGTTAGAAGATTCAGAAAAGCCGGAACGCACTTAAGAAGACTTGGTCAAGACAGAAAAAGACTCGCAAGTGCTAAGAGTGATCGCTTTTTGCAACCGAAAACTTTCAGAAATAAGCGAATAACAAACACCGATCTCAGTAATTAGCTTGATGCAGTCAGAAATGTCAAAGTTTCTGCTTTAGCTGTGAGGAGAAGGTTGACAGAAATAAGATTGAGTAGTGTAGGGCTACAGTTGAATCATTACTTACTGCAGCACACAGAATATAAAATTTGAGATTTTCCAGAATTTGTGCAGAATGGATAGTTAAAGATTAGGAGCGAGTTCTATTTTTGGACTAAAGTTTCAAAATTCTAGATGGTGGCGTAAAAGTATGGCGAAGATCTGGAGAAAATTGCACAATCTCTCAAAGAGATCACTTTGATGGTGGATCTAGAATGTCCTGGGGAATTATCTGCCTTAACGCCACTGACATAATCCCTATTCGCCAAAGGTCAATGAAAGCTGAATACTGCCTAGAGAATATTATTTAAGACAATGTAATGCCTTTTGAGGAAATGATGTCATGGTCATGCAAGAGGCCCCATATCGCTAGACGAGTTTTGGGCTACTTATAATACAAAAGGTCAATATTCAGGTCATAGACTGCCCGCCACGAAGCCCAGAATTAAATCCAATTGAATACCTTTGGGATACTCAAAAAAGATCAGTAAGGCGGCATTTACCAGCTCCTAGCAATTTCTAGGATTTGGAACAAGCTGCTTTTTTGGAATAATATTCCCCAAGAAGTAATTCAAAATTTGATAGTGAGCTCAGCACAACGAGTACAAGCAGTTATCAGAGCTAAGGGAGAAGTTACGCGTTATTAACTTTTATTCTTTTGCTTTTAGAGTTTTTTAAGACTTCCAACGACATCTTTTTGTTTTTGAATTTGTAATGAAATGGAATTTTTGTATTTCTCCATAAGCTTTGCATTAAAAACGAAGTTAATTGATACACCGATGTTTAATTACCTCCAATTAACTTGGGTTTGGGATGATGTTAAAAGATAATTCACCTACCACACAATTTTGTAAAAAATGTATAGAATTATTTGAGTGGTGGGTTCATTTTGAACATGAGTTTATATATTAACAGTTTAAGTTAACTATTTATACATTATAAATAAACATATGTTTCCAATAAAAGTATTGGTGTTGCTGATACTTTCTAGTATAATTCGTTTCAAGATATTTTAATTTGACTAAGTAGCCAGGTAAGTACTTTTGTAGTATCCTCTGTGGCGAGGGCTCATTGAAACCGAAACACATCTAAGATGTTGTGCGAATGTATAGAATTATTACGGTGGTGCTAATTTTGCATATTTATGAAGTATTTAACAGGCAAACCAATGTTTACCATATTTTGGTAATAGATAGTAACTGAACACGCAACTGAGAATACAAGGCGTTACCAACTTAGTTGGAAATTAGGCCAAAAGTTCACCTTCAGTTATTTTGGTGCGCTCTGTAGATGCTTAATTATCCTGCTAGGATGAATTTGTTTAAAGATAATATAGGTTTCGGCAGTCCATTAATATAGTTAATTCTCAGATCCGATTCTCCGGTCCGCATGTGTTTTTTTTTCGTTCAGTTTTGACATATCGGTAAATTTGCATTTGCATTGGCATGCGATCAGTAAGATGGATATAATTATTTTTTTGGCAATATTATAATAATAAAGTAAACAGATAAGGTAGTATAAACAAATGTATAGATGAATAAAGTTAAAGCGTAAATTTCTAGCAATTCCTCAGCCTAACGTCGGGAAACTTTTCTCTCAACCCAAATATCTATAAGTTTGAACTAAAACTGCACACGGCTGATACTGTACGACTTTATTATCCATCGAAAGACAAGTTTTATGATGTTTTTGCATGTCCATTTAAATTATATCATAGATGCGATTGTGTTGTTCGATTGACGGATATTGGTCAGGTTATGAGATATATTGTTGACTGAGCAATTTTGTGAATATTGCTGTTATTTTTATGACTGCTTTTTGTATGTTTGAGTGTATATGTGGATCACTTCAAAAGTTTGTATATGATGGGGAAATTCTTTTGTTGCAATACTATTATTACTGCTTCTTGGTTCTAAAGCTCTTTTAGTTTGATTGCAAGTGGTGTATATTTTTTTATTTTTTCTTGTTCTTTTTGGTGTAATGGTTGTATCATTTGGTATCGCACTGTATATTATGTGTGTATTGTTTTTATCAATAAGTGTAATATCTGACCTGTTACTGGTAATTTCTTTATCTGCGTATATAGTCCTGTTCCAGTATAGTTTGTAATCATTATTTTGCAGCATAGTTTCTTGGGTGTATTTGTAATACACCGTGTTGGTTTTTACGAGTTGATGTTGGAGTGCAGGATGTTGGTGTACAATTTTTGCCGCAAATTATAATTTCTTCCAGCACCCTCCGGTCATACCATATGTTCTATAGTTTCTTTGAATTGATGATATTGCCTACAATTGTTATTTTCTAAAGATTTTTATGTGCTTTCTGTAGTTCTTTGTGGGGATTACATCGTCTTATATTGCTATAACAAACAACAATTATCGCATTTTTAGCTATTAGTATGATAATTTTTTTTATCTATGTTTGTCTTACATGATATTGTAATGAGTGTCATATATTGTTTTTCTGAACCATTTCTCTTCTTTTATTGTGTAGTTATTATTTGATTTTTTGCTTTTTTTTAGATTTAATAGTGTATAATTTTATCTCCTAATACGATTATTATTATTGTTACGTACTAGTAATATGTGAGTTTGTCGAATAATAATAAAAAAGACTATAAGTAGTGCTTTTGACCTATTCATAATTACACATGATTTTCCCCAATGCAATAAAATTTAAAGTAGATAGACATAAATGCAAAATATATGCTACACTTTAAATTTTATCCAGCGCATATAAAACTTAACAATACCAAACGTATGTCAGATAAAATCTTTATTTTCGTTATTGCACTTCTGTATTTCCGGTTGCCTTTTATTTTTCTTCCTTATCGTTTTCATAGTAGACACAATTTGGGTGTTAGTCACGTTCCAATCCTTTTGTATGAGAAAAAAGACCAGACATATTTAAGATGTCCATCGAAAAACTACTAACGTCTACTTACCGACCTATTTGGTACGTGATAACTGCCAAAGCGACCCGTTCCACAAAATCCTTCTCATTTTGGATTTTTATTTTTATCTAGAGCACGTACTTTTGTACATACAAATGTGTAAATCTTACAAAATTAAATATTATTAGTAGCATAATAAATTGTTGGTGCTACTGTCCTAGATTTTGCGCTGTTAACAGCATTTTCTTACGTAATTACGCAGTTCAACACAATATTTTCTAAACCGGAAAGAAGTGTCTTACACACGTTGCCCCGAAAATAATCAAACTGACTATTTTAGTAAAATTAATAACTCATTACATTTAGTTCACCAATATTCAAATTTTTTATTGCTTTAGAAAAACAAGTCTTATCAGACTGTTCGAAAGATGTGTTAGTTGCCTCCTTATTCGATCCGAATTTTTTGACACCAATAAAAATTTTCAGATTTGGAAAAAGAAAAAAAGCCTGAGAGGGCCAAATTTGGCGAATAAGTTTAGATTGGACGCAGAAGCAATTTGCTAATGCAGTTCATGATTTTTTGCTACTGAGAGAGTCAAAGTGTGAACACGTACATTATATTAAAGATAAAGAGTTTCTTCTTTAAGTGGTGCATTTCGCATTCCGCCGTCGGTCTAATAAGGATACATAGTATTCGTCGTATGTCATCTTTTTGAAGCCAATCGATAAGAAGAATTTCATTGCAGTTCCAAAAGAGTAACCATAACCTCCCCTGCCGAGTGTATGCTCTTTGCCTTCTTCGCGCCCATTTAAATGTGGGTAACATAGCTGCGATTGTGTTAATCGAATGGTATATCATATATTGGTCAGGTTATAAGATCTATTGTTGATTAAGAAATTTCCTGGCTGGTGTTGTTGTTTTTACAATGACTGCTTTTTGTATGTTTGTGTGTGTATGTGAACTTATTTCTAGAGTTTTTATTTGATGGAAATTTTGTTTTCCTATAATGCATGTTAGTGGCACCACAATCGGTACTATTGTTACCGCTTCTTGATTTCAAAGCTCTTTTACTTTGATTGATTTAGTATCGGAATGTCTATTATGTAAGCAATAAGTAGTAGTAATTTCTCTGCCTGTGCGTACTGTCTTATCTCAGTATAGTTTATAATCATTATTTTCAAAGACCTGTAATATACCGTATTAGTTTTTATGTGTTGATATTTGAGTGCATGTTCTTAGTGTATAATTTTTGCTGTAATATTGTATCTGTATAATCCTTCTCAACAAGTAGTTTACACCATTCTGCTACATGTTCTGCAGTCTTTTTGAATTAATGATATTGTCTGATATTGTTATTTTTTAAAGATTCTTTAATTATATGTTCTCTTCGGTTCTTTGTAGTGATTACGTCGTCTTGTATTGCTGAAACAAATCACTCTGTTTCTGTAAATAGTTGTCCCATTATTAGCCATTGGATGATAATTTTTTTTCCATGTTTGTCTTACATGATATTGTAATGAGTGCCATGTAGTGTTTTTCAGGACCATTTCTCTTTATTTTGTTGTGTGGCTATTTTCATTTTCTTCTACGTTTTCTTGTTTTAGACTTGTTCATACGTGCATAGTAGCTGGGGCGCCATGTCGATGGGCTCAGTTATTCTTTAGCAGTGAGAGTGTAAAGTGCTTGCGATAGCATCGTGGTCACGAAATGAGATAAGGGCAGTTTTGCGTTATAACTTCGTCGTGGTTTAAACATAGACCAGTGCTTCGAAGAAATGACTCATGCACTAGGTGATGTTTGCCCACATCGCATAACGATATTCAGGTGGTATAGAGAATTCCAAAGGGGAAATTTAACCGTGGAGGATGCTGAGAGGCCGGGAAAGCCACGAACGTCAGTTACGGAGGAAAACGTTACTACTGTGAGGAAAATACTTGGCAAGGACAGACAAGTGACCTACCAACAAATAGAGGGTACTTCAGGCATAAATGCACCAGCAATTCGTTCGATTCTGCATGATTGTTTGCACGTGAAGAAACTTTGTTCTCTCTGGGTGCCGCATCGACTCACTGAAGAGCAGGTGACACGACGTGTGACTTGGTGGTATACTGAACAGTGCCTGCCTAAAGTCATTGAATATATGAAGAATCTGCGGCCAAAGTCAAGAATGGACACCTGGTTCCTCCATCACGATAATGCTCCAGCTCACCGCACCAAAGCCTGCACCGAATATTTGACCACGACAGGATTGAAATTTCTCGAGCACCCTCCCTACAGTCCAGATCTTGCTACCTGCGAATTTGTACTGTTCCCGCATATGAAAACGAAGCTAAAAGGGAGGCGGTTTTCCAGTGATGAGGATCTTCTGCGGGCTTGGGACAACGAGTGTGCTTTACTTCTTCATTCCCCCTAACTTGGCAGAACTGGTTTAAAGATTGGTTTAGGAGGATGGAGAGGTGTATTGAGTGTAGAGGAAATTACTTTGAAAAAATTAAGTAATCAAAGCTGTATTGCAAAACTTTGCTAGTTATCCTTTGTAATAATACATTCTATGCAAAAATTTGGATGTAGCATACGAAATTTTATTAACCTGGCTTTATTAAGATGACTCAATCTTTTAATTCTGTGTTGAACCACTTGATTATACTGAAAAAGTACGCACGAATTGGTAATGCGTATGTATTAATGTTTTAAATATGTTTCGGGAGATAAGCATTAATTTCAATATAGATATTATCATTTATTACATTTTCCTTTAAGTTGTTGTTTTACATATGAATGGTTTATTTTTTATTTTGTTCAAACCCCAAGTACTTATAAGTTCCTTCTGGCTGCATATTTGTAAAAGCTTGGTTTTTAAATGTTTCTTTACTTTCACAGGTTTTAAATTTTTTCTTCTTTCGATGTCTTGCGTTTGGTTATTCCAGACTCCGTCCAAGTGACTTTGGTAAATTTTAAACTCTACAAAAAAACATTGCCGCCATCGAATGTATTAAACGACAGAAGAAAGGTATCTTTATTTCGCCAAGTCAGCAACAAGGTTGCCAGAGCGTATGTACACAAACACTAATTCGCAGCGATTTACCAAATACATGAATGTTAAAAGAAATCATTTAACTATTAATCACACTCTGTTTACTACGCACGTTTCGAGGAATAATACCTATCATCAGATAAACTTATGTTATTAAGGAACGACTCCTTTGTATAGCTTATCGTACCTTTTCGAAACAAAAAAATTAATGAAAAAACATTGCCTTTCCCTATCGTTAAACACACGAATGTATTGAACGATAGAACAAGGGCTCGTTTATCTCGCTAAGTCGACAACGAGTTTACCAGAGCGTATGTTGACAAATACTCTAATTCTCGGCGACTTGTCAACTAATAATTTCCAAGTTTATAAATGGTGTGCATATTTGACACGTAATTTTGTGCAAGTGTAAGTAGAGAAAAAGGCTACGAAAATATCTAAAAAGTATGCAGTGTTCATGCAGCTATAACTGATCGACAGATGTATAATTGGTTAGCCAATCCAGACCAGGAAACCCATTAGAGTTCGATGATGAAACATTAGTGGTATGCAATTCATGGCAACATCAAAAGCAGCTGACTTCTACGCTAAACGTACCAGTAAGCTACCTGATAAAAGGGAACAAGTAATTGTAAGAAACTATATAATGAATATATTACAGATTAAGAGGTGATTGACGGTTTTATTAAGTTTCATTAAAGTTAGTTTACTGAAACGCATGTGACCTAATAACTTTAAATTAGATTTTTGGACGTCGAGCCGTTCAAGCATCGTTACACTAAACTACGAATTAAAAGTGAAAGTTCAATTTTCTACCAAATGTCAGCATAAATCTATTTCAATCGCCATTATTAGAATGGTCACCACTTCTAACATTTTTAGTTATATTGACATGAACGTGAACAATTCCCAATTTTGATTAATTTTAGTGTAATAGGGCGTGGTTTCGCTTCAACTGCAACTATATTATAAAGCAGTATATGCCAAAATGGCATTTTTCTTATTGAACCGCGGGCATTCGAGATTGGGTTCCCTTCTACGCCAAAGAGGTCATTAAATGAAATATTCCGACTCGTCGTCGCCAGTACTCTGGAAAACGTTTTCTCTATTTTCCAGTCTCGGTCTAGTCTAGGCGAATATAATCAATATAAATGATATCAGCGAACTGCATTTTGCAATTTTAGTTATTATTAACAAAAAGAAATTTATATGTAAGGCAATAATTTAAAATATAATATTAAACAAAAAATAGAAAAGCTGCTTTCATTTTGCCGATTTTATACATATATCTTTATTTTACAATGAGAATTCAATAGTTTCAATAGGCAAAAAGTAACACTAAAAATATCTTGAAATTGTTTCGAGCTAAAGATTTAAGACTTCTAGATATAATAATAATCGATCATTAGAAGGCATTTGACACTATACCGCATATCTGACTCTTGCGTACTCTTGAGATGTACAAGACAGACACTTCCCTTATAACGTTCCTTAGGTATATTATGAATTCATAGCGAAAATCTCTACACGTAGATGCTCTTTAGTTTTTGCATTGCACTTAACCCAATGTTTCTCAACCTTTTACGAAGGTAGCCGTTTATATTTCGGGAACTGGCAATACTGTTAGTGGGCGTTAGTGGACGGCGTTCTTTGGACGATAAATTTCGGGAAGGTCGTCCCATAAATGGTTTTGTGTCGGAAAACATTAATGCAGTGTCTGAATTGATAATGCAAGACCGTCGTACAACATACCGTGTGATCGAGGCATCTCTAGGTATTAGTAACACCAGCGCGCATAAGATTCTGCATGAACATTTCGCCGTTAAGAAGCTATATTCACGTTGGTTACAACATAATTTGACGATGGCTCAAAAAACGACTCGCGTTGATTGATGCCAAGAAATGCACGTAAAATACAATGGCGGTGCTTCAAAGAACATTTATAAAGTCGTCACAGGTGATAAATCTTGGATCTATACATATGAGCCCGATACTAAACAGTAGTGGACTGTGTGGGTATTCCAAAATGAGCCAAAACCAACAAAAGTTGTTCGCGGTCGTAGCACATCAAAACAAGTGGTCACCTGTTTTTTCGGATAAACCGTTCACGTTGAAACCGTGCCTATAGAGAGCTGTAGAACGGTCAATTCCGAATGGTACACGACTATATGTTTGCTAAAAGTTTTTGAAGAAATAAGGAAAACAAATCGAAAACGACAGATCATTCTCCACCATGAGAATGTGAGCTCTCACAGGTGGGTTCAAACAATTAAATATTTGACCGGGCAAAACATTGAATTGATGAGCCATCCGCCGTACAGCCCTGATCTAGCACCCTGTAGTTTCTTTTTGTTCCCACACGTGAAGAATAAACTACATGATCAACGGTTTTCTACGCCGGAAGACGTAGTTGAGGCATTCAAAACTCATATTTTGGAGATGCCGCCTTCACAGTGGCAGCAATGCTTTTCAGATTAGTTTAAACGAATGCAAAAATGCATTGATTTTCAAGGAGAATATTTTGAGAAACAATAAAACTATTTTCCATAATAAAAAAAATTTTTTTGTTTGCTATTCCCGAAATATAAACGGTTACCCTCGCAATATTTGTGACCCAATTTTTTTTTGTATTTGCAATATTAGTTTCTATTTGAATGTGTTTTGACGGTAAGGTCACCCTACGATACTGCCTTAATTACATTACCACAAAAGAGTAAATTATTTATTGATATTTGTCAACACCGATCCGCTGCATTGATAAAATCAGAATCAGTGTCACTTTATCGCTCTCTGTGTTACATCCATCATATTTGAAATTCTAACAGCTTCCCGAGAAGTTTCGATTTGTCTGGAATATTCTGCACTTTGCTCAACTCCAGCCCCTATCAGGAAGTGATCCTTAACTGTGTATGTTGTTATTTATGCGTTGACTGCAATTGATGGTATTCAAGTAGCAGTAGCATACAGAATCAATAAGCATCAATAAGCATCAACAAGTACAGATACTAGAATTGCTCCGAAGATAAGATCCAAAAAACATACCCAAAAATACATGAATTTTGGTTTAACCAGCACCGAAGTAAATCAAAAAGAGACGCTTCTATGTGTCATTTGCTCAAAAAATAGGCTATCGGTTGATAAAACTACAGATGCAGTGGTTGTGTTGCGGATGTATTAGTACGCACTTGATACGCAAGTGATAAAACATCATTGCTTCTTCTTCTACGCAGTAAAATATTACAAAAAGCAAACGCGGAATACATAATGCAAACCAGAAAAAATGCTGTTGAGAAATTTCGTAAATCGCCAATCCAACTTGTAATGTTGGTTACAGATTGCAGTTCAAATATGGTTCAAACAGGGTTAAAGCTGGCAAAATACCAAGACGATCCTTTGTAGAGTGCTTCCCATAACATGTTTGCTCCATGCAATTCATCTAGCAGCAGAATATATTAAAAACAGCTCTCCAAAAATAGATAAATTAATAGCTTCTACTAAACAAGTGTTTATTAAATCTTCCAAAAGCATTTGCGAATTTTGAAATTTTTATCTGGAATTTCCTCTGCCACCTCGATCGGTATTAATGAGATGGAAAATGTTACTAATGTACTATGAGAAACAGTTTCACAATGTTAAACCTATATTTTAAAATTAAATTCACAAAAAGCTCAAACAATCCCAACTGTTCATAGATATCAAAATTCAAATACAAAGAAAGCAAATTTCCGAAAATTGGTCGATTGTTTTAGAAGCCATCTCCCAATTAGAAAACGACAAGCTCTTTTTAAATGAAGCCCTAACTATAGGCAACTATAGGACATCGTGAGTATCCATACAACAGATAAATTATGTGTAGTTTTAAATAAAAAACCCTAATTTAAAACTATTTTGCGTATGTTTAAGTGAAAACCAAGAGTGATACGAAAGACTTGTTAAATATTACTTCGTTAGACGTAGAACACCCATTTTCCAAATATACAAACACATTTTCACCTCTTCGTAGACATCTAACTGAATTCAGTAAAAGATAGTATACTGTTGATACAACACTACAACATTTTCACGGATACATTAACATATTAAAAATGAAAAGGTATCTAATGACCTTCGCTAGGTATTTTATTTATAATCGCTTCTATCCAGCCCTCCGGGCGAGGCGGTACGCTCCTGAAAACCCGAAGGTTTGTTCAACATTTTTCATACGTAGGTTATGAGCAATGTTGAACAAACGTTCGTCATAACATACTTAAGAAGCTTCGCTAGTGGTACAGTGTCAAATGCTTTCTGCTAATCGATGTAGCCGCAATGGAAATTGAAGGGATATTTAAACACCATGCATGGGCGGCGAGCGAAGCGGGTACGGATATCTCCGGCAGTTTAGGTCGTCAGTAACATCTATCGGGCGTTGTAATGTCAAAAGTACATACATCGTGAGGCATACGAAAGGCATGCAATACCGTATGAATAAATAGTAGTAAGCACTATAATTTATAATATTATTGTTGTTAAACGTTTACCTACGAGGGAAGAATTAACAATATGAATTTGCTTGATTAAACTTTTACAATATAGTATAAGCCTCCAGAATCTTGTCGTAAAATTATGTTCGTAGTTTTGTAAAAATGTTCGCGTATAGATAGAATGATCATTCGGTGTTTACTGCTGCAATATATTTGTAGTTAAAATGTTCTTTGGACTGAATTAACTGTGGAAAGGTATTATTGGAAATATCTCTTAATCTGACAAAATCTGAATCTTTTCGTAATACGTCACAAAACTTTTCTAACAATGGGTGTTTTTTAGCTGCATGGGAACTATCGATATCGATAACTATGGTTTGACAACTGATAATGTCAACTGTGTTGACATTTTTGTTTAATAAGGCTTGGCAAGTCATCATGAATCGTTTAACGCCAGAACAACGGTTCCAAATTGTAGAAATTTGCTTTGACAAAAATAAATCTGTTCGCGAAGTTCATAAAGCAATTCGTCCATTTTACGGTTAACACAATCGGCTTTGTGAGCAAGCAATTTGTGCAGTTATTGATCGTTTCCGCACTAATTTTACTCTTCTCGATTGAAAACCATCAACAACCGAATAGAATATTACTGCCGTAGCGCAAAGTATTGAAGAAGACCCCGAAATGTTGATTCGTCGTCGTTCTCAACTTGATGGCCTTTGTTCTTCGACTACGTGGAAAATTTTACGTAAGGATTTTGGCTTACGTACCTACAAAATAAAGACTATCGTTTGCGTCGCATTTTTGCTGATTTGGCACATTTGAAACTGGCCGAAGATGAGCATTTTTATCAAAGAAATGTGATTAATGATGAAGCTCATTTCTGGTTAAATGGCTACGTCAATAAGCAAAATTTCCGTATTTGGAGCGAAGATAATCCTCAAGCCGTTAACGAATCACCATCACATCCATTAAAATTTACTGTTTGGTGCGGTTTGCATGCTGGCGACATCATCGGTCCTTATTTTTTCGAAATGAGGAAGGAGCTACCGTTACGATGAATGGCGAGCGCTATCGAACCATGCTGACTGAATTTTTGTTTCCAAAAATTAATCAGCTAAACATCGACGACATTTGGTTCCAACAAGACGGTGCAACTTGCCATACTGCGCGCTTAACAATCGATCTATTGCAAAATCATTATTTCCAGAGGTAGTCCTATTCACTGCCCCCTCATTCCTGCGATTTAATGCCTCTAGATTGCTTTTTATGGGGCTATGTTAAGTCATTTGTTTATGCCGACAAACCAGCAACTCTTAAAACATTGGAACCCAATACTCAGCCACCATTGACGCCATACGGCCAGATTTATTGGAAAAAGTAGTCTAAAATTGGACTGATCGAATGGATCATGTAACTCTTAGCCGCGGCGGACGTATACCGGAAATCATATTTAAAAAATAAATTTATGTACCAGATTATAGTAAAAAAAATTTCATTCCTACAATATTTCTGTTTTGTGTTCTCATTTTAAGTTCTCAAGCTTTTAAAAAACACCCGATACATCGTCATTTACCTGTCATTTAAAGAGCACAGCTTTGTTTGCATTTCATCTACTACTTTCATTTGATCCACTAATGTTAGTGAAACATTTTCTAAGGTTCTTATGGCATTTGCGAGTACGAGGTAATTCGTATGAATAGTTTGTAATTCTGTATGGACACCAGCAGTTTTAAATTTTATCCAGCTTTCTTTATTGGCTATTGATTTTTTGTGTTGAACTGCAATACTGGAGACTTGACTGTGTGAACATTTTTTGAATAATAATAAATTGCTTCTAGTTACGTGCCCCAGAGTACAAGAATTGGTTAAGGTGGTTCTCGTATGCCAGAACCGTGTTTGTGAAATTCACATATCAGATGTAATGCATGTAACAGGCACGTTACATATAGGAAGTGGAACACGTTTAAGGAAACGCCTCGCAGAAAGCAGTGGCGAGCCAGCATCAGGAACAAATATCACTACTTGGTACGTAGTCAATTCAAAATTTTGTAGTGTATTCAGTATCACACTATGAATAGCTTCGCAAATACATACACTTCAACAACCCTTTACTAGCTAATAAAAAAAAAGATGATTGGTAAAGGGTTTCGAGTGTTCCTGCAATGATATTTAGAATAGACTTTGTGTACAATCTGCGGTCTTGTCAATTTCTAACCACAGCTTTTTGATTTTTTAGAGCAGATTTAATACTAAGCTTCAGTTTTTCGCTCTCAGATAGTAAATAGTTTTTCAACGTTCGAGCGCGTGGCAATTTGTGGTTTACATGTATGTATTTCAAAACTAACAGAACGGTTCCTTCTCCACTATCCTAAACTGGAGATTATAAGTCGTCAACATATGAAACATAAGTAACACAAGCTCCTATGATGTCGAATAACATCTCAGAATGTGTTTTCGTGTATTTACGTGTCTAAAACAATCTCTTTTCTTCAGTGTATGTCACACTAAATAAAGTACTTTAGCACCTTCGAATTTAGGCCTGGGAATTATCCGATAAATTTATTTACATTGACCACGCACAGCAGCCTCTTATTATTCTGTTTTGCACTCATAATTACGCCAAAATGCAATATAAAATATTGATCGTCATCAACGCAATAAAAACCCACACGTAATTAAACTTACTACATTCTATAACACGCCCTACATACGTCGGCGACGACCTTGACTAGCCGAAGACATCTATCACACATTCTGTCGCCGTCCATCCATGGTGTTTAAATATTCCAGCTTTAACTAATCTGATCAATAATCGTTTGTACTTTACATTTTTTGGAATTCTTTTACAATCTTTAAATTTCGTTTTTCCTCAGGTATATTATTATTATTTATAGAAAATATGTTTGGCATAATTCCTTTCCCTCGAAAAGCGTATTTATAAATAGCTATTTCTGCGCGATCATAAACAACTCAAAACAATTTAAAACAGTAGACCAATAAATAGTTTCATGGGTGGTATTGAAATTCATGGGAGTTCTGGCAATAAAAAACGTGGATATCTATAAAACTGCTTATTAGATTCACATTACGCATTTTTTATTCATTTAGAGCAGCAGCATTCAAAACTAATGTTCCGATGGCCAATAATACCGAAAAAAGTTCCGTCATCAGATAAAAATGCGATTCCATTACGCGATATAAATTTATTTAGGGCGGCGGAAAGAGACAACGCGATCGATATCGCCAATGGAGAGACTACCCTAAAAACATTACTCTGTTAACGGCTCCGCCTATCGGCCGTTTTTGGTATTTCCTAACCGTTAATTTTGGAATCGTCGTCCTCATCATCAATACATACCTGAAATGAAAGGAAAAAGGGAATTAGTCGACTGAAAAATATATAGCAGGGTTCTTATTAATGTGTTACCCAGAAAAATGCGATGAAAGGAGATATAATAATGAATTATTATGTACGTCTTGTAGTATAATATTCGATTGGACGGAATTTTTTGATAAATTGCTAAGAATGATGTTCGCAGTGATTTAATACTGTTCGATTGTGTTTTAGAATAAATTTTAAGAATTGTTCAATAAATATATTCCTGTACTTTTGTATATATTTCCTTAGTGACAGAATATTACCATAAATATCACCTTAATTATATTGGCCAACAATGTTTTTACCACAAATCAGTAACTGACAAAATTAAACAGCATTGTTTGAACAGCGCCAATATTGGCTTAGCTCTGAATATGGCGAAATAATAATAATAATAGTAATTTAGTTTTGTAATGATAATTACAAAAAAGTCAAAAAATAAAAACAATATGTTCCAGTAGCTAAAGTACATATAAATAAAACAGTTTAAAGAACATAAAAAAATTATAAAATTTTCATAAATGATGGTATAGAAATTCTACACATAATATATAAATGTATAATACAGAGGATCAAAAATCAAAAACAAACAAACAATTGCTTGCTCTGCAACTATAGGTCGTGCAAATATTCATCGATAGAATAGTACGCCTTGTCAAACAGCAATACCTTCCTTTCACTGTTGCGGAGAACTATACATAGCTCATATTTTTAATATTTAGCGGCAGCCTGTTATACAGTTGAGCCCCCCAGTAGTCAACGTAGGATTGCGTTGTTTTTATCCTGTGATATGGTGTCCTTAAATTGTTTTTGTTTCTAGTATTGTGTTTGCGGACTAGTTTACCAGAAATGAATTTATTTTTATTTTGATGTACATGTTTGACTACTGTAAGTACATATTCAGATGGTATTGTTAATATTTTTTGGTTAATAAACTCATTTTTACATATTTCTAGCTGCTTTATATTTCCTATAATTCGCAGTACTCTTTTCTGAAGAAGAAATATTCTTCTTGCGTCCGCAGACATTCCCCACAAAATAATGCAGTAAGTTACTACTGCGTGACAATTCGAAAAATCTGTTAGCCGGACCGCCTGATTAGTGAAAACATGTTTTATTCGTCGCACACTGTAGATTGCTACCTTTAGTTTTTTTGCAGTTTCCGATACATGCTGTGACCAATGTAGTTTGCTATCCATTGTCATACCCAGTATGCGAACAGAAGTATTTTCACCAGCCGTTCTAGTTGTTAACGTGAGCGTTTAGGTTTTATTCGCAAGTTGTTACTATTTAACCATTTGTTCAATTCATTTGTAATGTTATCTGCTTTCGTTGTTACTTCAACCTCTGTAGCTCTTCTAACAATTAAGGTTGTATCGTCCTCATAAAGACATATTTTGGCGTCTATATTATTGGGTAAGTCGTGTATATAAATGATGAACAACAGTGGGCCCAATATAGATCCTTGAGGTACACCCTTACTTATGTATTCCAAGCTCGAAACTTTTTTATTGAATTCTACACATTACCTCCGAAGTTCTAAGTATGAGGTAAATAAGGCGTGGCCACTACCCCGAATTCTATAAAAATATAATTTATATAGCAATATTTCGTGATTGACGTTGTCAAAAGCTTTTGTTAGATCCTAACATACAAAATGTCGGTTAAATGACACAATCAAATGAATTTCAATTAAACACATTAGAAAGTGCAAATTGAATGGCAAAAGTTAATTCTAATGAAATAAATTAAATTGAAAAGAATTACAAAAATAAATTTCAGAAGATTTAAAAAGGGAGACAAAATTATTAGATTGATGGCGTAGTTAACGTACTGGTTGAGTGCAAATTGAACCGACTTGTCTTAAGGGCTCTGTTTTGCGTCCAAACAGCGCCAGAAGATACAGCGCGGATCATACAAGGCAGAGACACAGAAATCCAGAGGAAACTACGCTCACGTTTCAAAGCAGCAATACCTATTAAAAATTTTAAATATTTGCTCTCGTCAAAATTCGTTTAATTAATTTTATTGAATAGTGAAATGTTGGAGGCTCTTATGTTTCAATCAAGATACTAATACACACGCATAATACATTTTAAAAAAGTTTCGGTTACTTTAATTTCATTTGAATTTAAGATTTTACATTGACAGCAAGGTAAGTAGGTCGATGATGGCCATAAAGCTTGTAATATCCTAAGTTTATAGTTGTATCGCGTTTAAATAAAATTTTATTTTTTGTGACTTAAACATCAAGTTTGGACATACACTATTTATTTTGGATTACAATTTTCAAAATTAGTTCGATGCGCTGTTATGGCATATATGGAATCACAAGTCATAGAGTATGTCGTCGTCGTGATCGCATGTATATTTCGTTAATTTGATTTACTTTACACTCAAAGATATATTTTTGGCATATAATCATTATAACCCAAATTTTGATTTAATAAATTATATAATAAAATAATAAATTTCGTTTTAGACGCTAGCTCTAGATCTTTCAAATAATTAACTAATGTGGCTTTTACTTGATGAAAGTCCATAACAAAATAAAACACAAAAACCCAGTTGTGTGATTTTCACAAAATATTATTTTGTATTTCACTAATGTATTTATTTAACACTGTTCAATTTAATAAATCATAGTTTTTACGTTGTAATCAATAATTTTATGTATTTGAATGTTGTGCGCAACTGAATGTCTAGTAGATCCAAAAGAATTCTAGTTCAATCCATAAAAATTTCAAAAAAGAGCCACAAATTTAAAAATAATGTGGTGCAATGTAGATTTTATTTGCAAAACGTATGTATATTTCCTTAATAAGCACCAAGGTAAGTGAAAGCTCAAAGAGCGTCACAGCAATAAACTTAAATGATATCCACAATAAATATTTTGTTAATAATATTATTAACATAGATATTGATATTGATGAGTATTAATAAATACTTAAATAATAAATAATAATAATAATATAAATACTTTAATAAATATTGTTTAGGAGATTATTATTATTATGGTACAATTTTCGAATTTCAAAGAAAACGTTTGTATGTTTTAGAAACTTAAGATTCCAGAGAATTTTATCAACAAATAATCTTGTAGATGTGTGATATCTAGATATTTTCCTATCAATTTCTATTTCTACATTTACTATTGGTACGGTTCGCATATACATAATATTCTGTTTTTAAATTGCTTTTACATTTTAAATATAGACTGGATTTTAAAATTTTATTCTAATTACGATCATGTCTCAAACTTCAATCTTTTCACATAGAATAATATTTATTACCAATTATATACGTATGTAACTACTAGATATTTTTTAACTGACAATTTGCTTCTATTTTTATAACGATTACATTAAAGCAAATCGTGTAACATATCATTTTAAAGTACTTTTGCCAATTAATAATAATTATGCTGTCGCCTTTTTCAATAATATTATTTTTAATATTGTCACTTCTTCCATTAAGCGCGATCCTTTTCGAAAATCGCTCTCACTTCCGACAACCCCATAATATTCCCATTCGCAGTTCAATATATTGCGTCCATCATATATGTAAATGCGTTGAATCGCGTGGACATTATATATATATATATATATATATAATGTTTAAGCGATTCAACGCATATCGAGTATATGTACAATATCCTATCCAGGGATACATACATACACGCACAAATTTTCACTTTTTTACTAATTATTGAATATTTGATTTCTTTTTTATACACACATTTAATTATTTTTCTTTGAATACACATTATATTACTAATGATCTTCATTAATTTATTCAGCTTCGAGATTTTTTTTATTATAATTTGCTTAAATAAAATTTTAAGGCTGTTTTATTTTAACTAATATTTTTTTAAAGCTTTCAACGTTTCCTGAATTTTTAATGCTCAACATAAATCAATTTAAATTAATTTTTGACAATTTGTTTTTATTATTCAAACGCTAGAGTGAGGCCGGAACTCCATCAACCTCATTTATTTCATATCCCATCAGAGTGTTGTTAAAATTTGGCGCCTGCCACGTGGTGTTTAATAATTATTTTTAATGCCTCACATCGCAGCGTTGTTAATAATCTAGGCTTCACAATGTAGGACTCTTTCTCTTTCTCACAAATTAGCGTAACTTGTATTACTACTATGTTGGTTTTACCTAGCCATAGCTAATATTATCCATCAATATCTTTCATATATATACATTTTATTATCGTTCACTGGAATTATGCCGTCTCCTTTAGTACATAATTGTTAATTTAAAGAATTTGACAACCAATGTTGTTTCATATACCAATTTATTGCACCCTCGATTCTAGACTACATATTAGCGACGATTTTCCAACTAGAACAAAATGTCTCTACACATTTTGATAGCTCATTTGCGTAGCAAAACATAGAATACGAACTGAACAAAGATTCAAATTGCAGTCGTGCTTTAATTAATTATTACTATATGTTTTGAATTAACCCAAACCACCTTTTTAGACTTTCCTTTAAAAACATATATATGTCATTGTGGCCCAAGAATTCCATAGTTTATCTACTTTTGCCCCTCATAAGTTAATCAACTACTATTTCTTTCTTCTCTTTTTCATAACGTATTCTCTTATCTCGACGGGATAGTTATTTCCAGTTGTTAACGTATTGTTTACTAGGTATTTCTTCATGTAGCTTGTTGGATCCCTACTATAAACTTTTCCAGATTTTTGTCTAATTGATTTTTCTTTAGTGACATGTTTAGTTAAATGTTATGTTCTAGGTCTTCTTGTAAATCTTCTCAACTATCTGTTTCTGGGCTTCCGAGCTGGAACCGCGTCACTTGTATATCTGCCGACGTTTCGTACCCATTTGTATGGGACATCTTCAGGGCTTAACCACTACACTGAAATTTCTCAACTAGTTTTCCAAGCGACTAAATTGGCGTTTATTCCTTTTCCAATGGCATTGTTATTTAAAGTAAGGATTACTATAAGTGACTTAAATAATTTAATATCGTATCAAAGTTTTCTTCTACTTATGTATAACTAAACTTGAAATAATAACATGATATCCATTGTTTCGTTCAGTGGCAATTTTCTATACCAGGGTAGCCGTTTATATTTCGGGAACTGACAACACTCTTAGTGTTGCCTCCGATCTGTTGATTGCATCGTAAAGTTTGTTATTTTTGATCTTGACAGTTTCATTATGCAGTCGCTATTTCTATTGTTGACGGTAACATGAAGATTTTATGTCATTTTCGTGCAATTATTTTTTAAAACTTTCGGCGTGTATTATCTCAACAAGAATGCACCGACGAGCTGAATTCTTTATATGGCGATGAAGCACCATCGAAAACTACAGTATATCGTTGGTATAGTGAATTCAAACTTGGACGGCGTTCTTTGGACGATGAATTTCGTGAAAGACGTCTCACAAATGTCATTGTGTCGGCAAACATTAATGCAGTGTCTGAATTGATAATGCAAGACCGTCATGTGATATACCGTGAGATCGAGGCATTTCTAGGTATTAGTAACACCAGCGTGGATAAGATCCTGCAGGAACATTTAGCCGTTAAGAAGCTATGTTCACGTTGGGTACCACATAATTTGACAACCGCTCAAAAAAGAACAGGAAATGCACAGAAAATACAATAGCGGTGCTTCAAAGAACATTTATAAAGTCGTCACAGGTGATTAATCTTGGATCTATACGTATGAGTCCGATAGTAAACAACAGTCGACTATGTGGGTATTCCAAGATGAGCCAAAACCAACAAAAGTTGTTCGCGCTCGAAGCACATCAAAACAAATGGTCGCCTGTTTTTTCGGAAAAACCGGTCACGTTGCAACCCTGACTTTAGAGAGTTTTAGAACGTTCAATTCCGAATGGCACACAACTTTTTGTTTGCCAAAATTTTTGAAGAAATAAGGAATACAAACCGAAAACGACAGATCATTCTCCACCATGACAATGCGTGCTCTCACAGGTCGGTGCAAACAATTGAATATTTGACCGGGCAAAACATTGAATTGATCAGTCATCCGCCGTACAGCCCTGATCTAGCATCTTGTGATTTCTTTTTGTTCCCACACGTGAAGAATAAACTTCGTGGTACAACGGTTTTCTACACCGGAAGAGGCAGTTGAGGCATTCAAAACTCATATTTTGGAGATACCACCTTCACAATGGCAGCAATGCGTTTCGGATTGGTTTAAACGAATGCAAAATTACATTGATTTTCAAGGAGAATATTTTGAGAGCAATAAAACTATTTTCGATAATAAAAATTTTTTTCTTGTTTGCTATTTCCGAACGTATTATCTACTTAACAAACTTTTAGATTAAATTGATGACAATGTGTTGTCATTGTTACAAACACAATTTTAATTTGTATCATACTATTCGATTACGTATACTTTATTGTTCTTTGTTACTCTTAACGCCCTCTCGAATTTGTTAGCCGAAGTTGACAATCATTATGATTGATTATATATCCCACTGATATTTTAATTTTTATTTTTAATTAATAAAATCGTATGATTATGGAACTTATATTGATTGGAAGTCGTTTCCGGTGATTTTGTAATTAATAGTAATAATAATGAGCGTTCGTTATTTCCTGAATGTCTTGAGTTGATTAAAAGTCCAATGGCGGCTGAGACTGCTGTCTTTCATCGATTACTTTGAAATCGTTTTAAAAGTCGTTCTTCGTTCACTCCATCTAATGGTTCAACTTTGGATTATTGGTCGTGCTATATTTATATTAGAATAGTTAATTACAATTCTTAAAACGATACGTTGCAATATACATAGCCGACTGCCATTTTTTTATCTGATAACTCTAACTTCATTAACTCGTTGAACGGATATCCATAATTGTTTATATTTCTCGCTGACAAATAAGCAATTTACCATCAGCTATTCATAATAGTGTTTTTTAATTCATTCACATTTTATAGACCACAGTTCATCTATTCCTTTTGCCTTAACACCAATTATTTAAAGTAACTACTTATTAATTCAGTCATCAACTGAACATTATTTTTCTTATGTAATTTATTGCTATTATTTTGTTTGTTTCCTTTGTTCTTAGGTAGTGTTCATTGAGTGATATATATATATATATATATATATATATATATATATATATATATATATGGAATATTTCTTTTCTACAGTGTGAACAAACTATGTGTATAGGTGGAGATTATAAACTTCTGAATTGTAACGTAAGCGTTTCTTACTTTTTTTAAAATACCTATTTAATATAAATATCCTTTTATACCGAGTATTACAAAAGTAATTGAACAATGTAGAGCTCAACTTTTTTTTCTACTGCAAAACCCTCTTTTCTTTTGATCCTAGTTAACGAACCATTGAACGAATTTTTTTGATCCTCCTTTTGCTTCAACATTGTCTTAAGGACTTTCAGGCTAACAATATTGTAGCGTCCTATTAGAAGTTATTAACAGGCAACCCCCACCCCACTCTCTGAATCTATTTCTTGAGCTAGCTTAGTACTTTGGAGGTTAAGCGAAAGGATCGTTTTTTGAGTAAAATACGGGCGTTCATTTATTGTCCTATTAAGCGCAGGTCGGGGCGTTACAAAGTTTTATGTTTTTTCTGAACAAGTCGCTTACTATTTTTCGATGCAGATGCTAAAACGCATTAATAAGGAAAAGTGGTTTTCTTCTCCAATATATCAGAGTTAAATGTCAGGACAAATTAAGCTGTCATCCTTAAAAACTTTTAACAACGGAACGTTTTTCTCTTTAATAACATATATCTTTTACGGTAACGCACAACCCACAATTAGTTAATAGATGTATTGTGGCTACAAGGGAAACCCGACCCATGTTACAATATTCACCGGCCGTCGGAACGGCATGTGTCAGATTCGTGAAGCGGATGGCAACACCAACAATTTCCAAAGTTAAAATTATTCCATTAGAAGTGATGCTAGATATAAATTAAGAACATGAATTATAAAAGGGTCGACTACTTAATTATGCAGAGTTATTGAACTGTCTTGTGTATACACCAAGCACTTCTGGAGTTAGAAAAAGAGTTTAAGCGTTAAATTTATCGAGTCACACGCATTTGAATATGTAATCCCAGTTTATGCTAAAATACTCTACGACACGTATTATACCTACTATATAATTTTATTTACGATAAATTTACGATAATGTATGGATATTGTTGTTTTATAGTATATGCAGTTAACGGGGGTAACGGGATATTTTGAGATTTTTTGTTCTTGAATGATTTTTGGCTTTGTTTCTAAGGTATAATGCAACATTTTTCGCAAAAAGAAAACAATACTTTATTACTTACTTTTACATGTAAAAGTCTTTCTACAAAAACTGCTGCCCAGCTAGGATGCATGCATTCAATCTTCTTCTCAATAGCCGAATTCTTTCAAAAATACCAGAATTTTTTCTTTTTGCATTATACCCATTACACTCAAATCTTGTCCATTTTCCACTGGTGTATACATTGATGTCTTCTAATGGCCCCATAGGAAAAAGTCCAAGGAATCTAAATCTGTAGATTGGGCAGCCCATAAGTAAGATCCATCTCGACCAACCTAGCAATTTTCATATGTTCATTGTGCATAAACCACATTTCTTTGCATTTGCACTAACATCGTGTCCAAATATCCGTTTTCCTAATCGGAATATTAAAAACATACAAACAAATTTCTGGGTATTTCTTCTATTTTGTTGCTCAGTGTAATACACCATATTACTTAGGATGCATCAATTATTTTAAAAACAGTTTTCGCCTTGTACCTTCGAAACAAAACATTTTAACGAAATTCATTCAAGATAAAAAATCTTAAAATAGTCTAAGGAATAATCTCCTTGATTTTTGCCTTGTGTTTAATAGACATATTGTAAATATCCAATCTAGTTATAACTAATGTTGAACAAACCTTCGAATTCGCGTACAGCCTTGCCGTGTTATTATAAATAAAGTAATATTTAAGCGTTCTGACACAATTATAGTAATTTATCAAACAATAACCAAGTCGAAAAGCATCTATTTTCTCGAACGTTTTCATAAACTTTCTGCACTAAGTCTTCAATAATAACCAAGGGTCGCCGACTACTCTCCTCATCATGAACATTAGTACGGCCATTGTCAAATGCTCTAACCCATTTTCGAATCATTACCTCGCTCACAGCGTTTTCTTCTTATACTTAACTAATCTAATTTGCCGATGAATTTCAACCACTTTCACAACTTTTCCATGCAGAAAACAAATCACAGCGCGTATTTCACAATTCACGGAATTTTCAATTGTCTAAGGCATTTTAAATACGCACATACAAACTCATACACGAAGAATGCTTCCGTATTGGCGTCTGTAACTAATAAACTGCCTTCGTCACTGAAGTTATGGCAGTACGGATCCGGTTCTTCAACTCTTCCAGGTTCTGTGGGAGTGATGGTATATAAACGTTATCTTTAACGAAACCCCATAGGAAGAAGTCACAGGGTGTCAAATCTGGTGACCGTGGAGCCCAGCTGAGAAATGCTAAGTCACCAGCTCCTTGACGACCAATCCAACGGTTCGGTAGAGTTTCATTCAGATATTCACGCACTTGGCGACTCCAGTGAGGGGGTGCCCCGTCTTGTTGAAAAATGAAGTTGTCTTCGTGCAGCCTCGAACACAACCAGTTTTGTAACATAGCGAGATTCTGCTGACCGTTAACCGTGTTTCCATCAAAGAAGAATGGGCCCTAAACAGATGATCGGGATATCGCATAAAACACATTGACTTTAGGCGAATCTCGTACATATTCAATGGCTACATGTGGGTTCTGCAGACGCCAAATTCGAACACTGTGTTTGTTTACCAGAACACTAACATGGAAAGTTACTTCATCACTGAACACGATGCGTTATGCGAAAGTGTTATCATTGTCAATAGCATCACGAATCTCGTTACAAAATGCCACACGTTTCCGTTTGTCATCAAGACGCAGAGCTTGTAACAACTGTAACTTGTACGGCTTCATAACCAACCGACGTCTCAAAACACGCCAAATTGTTGTTGTAGGCAGTTGTAACTCCCGACTGGCACGACGAGTTGATTTTGTAGGATTACGTTGGAAGCAGTTTGAATTCGTGCAACATTTTCTTCAGAAACACGAGGGCGGCTACGACTCTTTCCTTTACATACACATCCTGTATCTACAAACTATCGATACCATCTGCGAATGTTCCACCCATTCGGAGGATCAATTTAGTAGCTCAACCTGAAACGTCTTTGCACTGTAATCACGGAATCGCACTTCGCGAACTCGAGAACACAAAATGATGATGATGGGTAGCCATTTTAAACATATGACGGTTACCAAGAAAAACAGGAGACTACTGACATCTAGTGGCTATTAAATAAACTAGACTATGTATTCGTTTCTCCAGCCTAGCCGAGGCGCAGAAATCGATAATTTGGACACAATAATACTTTGTAATACGTATATTCTTTTTGAAACACTCTGTATATTAATCCTAATAGTTATAAACAATGAAAATAATAAGAGAACGTATATTCATACTATAATTCAATTCGGATATATTAAAATCACTAGCGTGGAATACATCTCGAAACTCAAATACATTTATTGGTATTCACAATATCCACTTCAATTAGTTTAGTGAAAAGCATAGATACGAGGCTCTAAATGTATCGCTAATAATTTTAAAAGCCAATACAAAACTGTACATATTGCGATATAATGAGAATGTGTATTGATTATCAACATCAATGAATATAAATTTATGAAGAATTTATTAAATTATAAATGCAATCTCGACACGCTATTACATGTGAAATAATAGAAGCAGTTAGTATGAAATGATGTCATACATGATGGGAACGAAAATTCCATATTCGTTTAGTATTTAGGTCGAAAGACGAAATCTGCAATTACATCAAAGGGGTACAGACGTCTCGTGAGAGAGGAATCCTAATAATGCATGTCTTATTAAATTTTAAATTTCCAATTTCAAATTTTAACTATGAAAATGTACGATTAAATAGTAATAGAACATGACTTAAAATTTCCTTGAAAATTGGTCGCTAATAGAATTAATCTCAAAGTTTTGTGAACAAAATTTTCCTTTGATGTGAATAGTGAAGGAAATAGAATAGTGATTTCTATCAGGACTCTTATACAATTATAGCACGAAGACGAAATACTATAGAAGTATTACACTTAACGCGTTTATTTATCGTCGATAATAAATACTGTCTGGTTCAAGAAGTCAAGGAACAAACTAGACTAAAAGTATATTACTTTAGACATTACAAAAGAACTGGTATTATCATCTCATTAAATAATTTAAAGAAACTAAAAGATGAGTTAAACACAATTCAAGAATTAATAAAGGTTACAAAAAAGATAAAGCGAATTCAGGAAGAATATCAAAGAGAACTAAGGTTGTTTAGTTCTCTTTGATATTCTTCCTGAATTCCTGAAAGAAGAGAAAACGAAATACTGAAGGAAGAAAATGAAAAAATTAAGAGAAAACTGAAGTCAATGGAGATGAGAACGAATACATTGGAAAGAAGGGATGCAATGAAAAACATCGTAATATCTGGAATGAAAACGACATCGGAAAATAAACTTGATTTGAAAATAGGATTGAAAAATGTTATAAAAAGTAGTATGGAGATAGAAATAGATATAAAAGATCTGGAAAAATATAAGAAACAGTACACAGGATTGACGTTAGAAAAAATACAGGAGATAAAGAGGTAGTGATACAGAATAGAAATAAACTAAAATAACTAAAAGAAAGGATTTATATAAATAATGAAATAACTCGAGAGGGACGAACATATAGAAAAAACTGAAACAAATAGGAGCGAAGGAGGAGAATAAAGGGAAAGTAGTGAGAATAGGATAGCAAAAAATTATAATCGAAGGAAGAGTATACGAGTAAGGTAAGGCAAGAAAGAAACCGGTAGAATGCGAGAAAACCCACACGAACAGAAATCCAAAAAACAAGTAAGACAAGAAAGGAAAGAAATAACGACGACGATCATAGCAACGAAGAAGGCATGAATGTTATACAGAAAGGAAGTGACAAAAACAAGTCTTAGAAAAAATAGATGGAAAAATGATAAGAGGAACAAAAAATGTAGAAAATTAACCCAAAGTACAACAATGTAAGGTGGTTCTTTGACAGAGACAAGTGCTGATGCTAAAAGGAATAAACGATTAAGATAGGAACTGAAAGTAAGGCTAAATATCTAGTAAAAAAAAAGCAAAGAAACGCACGTGTATATAATTCGGAACAAAAATGAAAGAAAACTTTAAAGAAAATAAGATTTTGTTTTATAGTGGGCTAAGACAGTTAAAGTACAGAAAGACACGGAGACTATCAATTATAAAACCTAAAGAAGGAAACATCATAAGCGATGAAACAAGACTAATGAAAAGATGGAGACAACACTTTAAAGAATTGATGGATGGGGATAGGGAGGAGGGACAGGAGAAGCATATAGAAGGAAATATTACATGACCGATACAAGAAGAAGAATTAACGATAGTGATCAATAGATTGAAGCTAGGACAAACACCAGAAAATGACGAAATTATGTCAGAAATGACGAAATATATAGATGACGAAATATTTAAAAACCTTCTAAATAATATTATTAAAGAAAAAGGAATACCAAATGATTGGAACGCTGGCATAATATTACCAATATACAAATAATAATGAGCATAATCTTATTTAACTTCGTGACTACTCGCCTTGAGATTTTCTAACATGAACAGTTCTCGCGTGTGTGTTCTGTAATTTAGTGCCATTGGTTCGTAACGATCCTTACCATCCAGTATTAACTATACCTATTGACTTCGTATGTAATTTTTCATATAATAATAATCTAAGTTACAATTTTCGCAGGGTTGATATAGTCACTATGTTCACTGGCATGATAGCCATTGGTTGAACGTTTATTGATGCATTTGCTGATGTTAATGACGCATTAACTGCTTTTTATAATAATCTCTACGAACTTATTTAACGTACAGTCCCCAAAAGAAAAAAAAATCTTCGCTATTATTCCCCTGGTTTAACAGTAAAATTAAAAAGCTTCTGGAATTAACAGAGCATTACTTCAGCAAGCGGAAACATACTAAATTTACAGCACACGGTAATGAATTTTGAGGACTTCATGCTTCAGTTAAAGTTTAAGTTAGAGCAGCATATGTGCAATATTGAGTTACCATTGAAAATTACCTTGAACACAATCTTAATCATTTCTGGAAATATGTTAATTTTGAATGTGATATCACTAGGATATTGAGCTTCTCATCGTTCAGTAGTACTCCTGTTGATAAGCTGGCTTATTTTCTAGCTCGTACGCTACTGGATCAACTGACGTCAGCTTTCAATGTGGAGATATTATTCTCAATACTCAACATCTAGGCTTCATTACAACTGAAAAAGTTTTGGCATCTATCAAGGAACTTGCTTCATTTACAACATATGAACTTGATAGTTGGCTATAACTATAAGCCTATCAATATCTATATCTTAGAGTATCCAAATAGAAAGACCTTGGAGTTTTGGTGGATTCTCACTTAAGTTTAAGCATATAAGTGACTTAATCACAACTTCCAGTCTTATTCGATCATAAAAGGGCTTTAGAAATTTGCACACTTAGAAGATTCTCAACTGCTCTCTTGTCCGCTCTAATATCTTTCAATAGTGTAGTACTCGCATTAGCATTATCTGCAGTTATTTCTGGAACGCATTCAAAAGAGATTTATGTAATATTTGTTACATAGAATTGGCGGACATTATTCTGTTTCTAAAACCGAACGCGAAAGTCTACTCGTTACACATAATTATTTCAAAACCCCTCCTGTACGCAGAGAGAAAGCCAGGTGGTTTCCTTTTGAAATTGATTCTGCTGTGCTACTGTCTCAAATTATTTTCTATAAAACTTCAATAGTACACATGTGTAGAAACGCCAATATTTTATAGAATGATTCCTTTTGGATATAGTTAGATAAGACTTCATTGTTTGGCTAGATACTCATGTTTTTGCTTTTGTACATTTAGTACTCCTTAGAGAAAAAATAAGAAATTAGTAATACTGAATCGCTAAAAAAGTAAATCAAGAATTAAATCGTTAACGAATATATTCTTAAAAATTTGTTTATTTGTAGCATCTTTCTGTACTTATATTACTCAGGCAAATACCTGTTTATTGGTACAGCGTTTTATATCATCATTAGTTCTTCGACTCCGTATAGTATAACATAATAATACTACACTTGAAACATATTGTACACTATTGTAAGAAACTTCGATCTAGATATTGCACAAGTATTTAAATTTAAATAAGAAACATTTTCTCTTCTAAAGCAAAAATTACGACACAGAATTTTCTTAACTTATTTCTTTACTGTTTTAAAAGGTGCAGAAAAAAAAATTGACACTTCCATATTCAATGAGAAGAAGAGGGTACAAACTTGGAACTGTTTCGAACTTGGAATTAAACGAAAAAGTTTTAAAATAGAACTTACGACCTGACCAAGTCTACTAGTAGCTTCTTTATCTCCTAAATTATGTGCTTTAGGTACATTATATTTTAAAGGAATAATTTGAAAAGTTTTCTAAAACTTAATTTAATTAGTTGTTTGTTATATTAAGATTGATAAGTTTTATTACTACGAACAAATGGTTTAAAAGTGTACAATAAATTGTTATATAAAATTGGATTCACCAATAATTATTTTACGCATCATTATACAGAGTGTTTCAAAAAGAATAATTGTATTTCAAATGCATATATTTATTAAACTTTAAGACATACGAATATGAAACTTTACACACATATTTACCAACCTCTCAATTTCAGATTACAGATGTTCAATATGTCCTCCATCAGCGACACGAACAATATCACATCGATACTCAAATTCCTCCCATACTCAGGCAAGCATGTCCTTCGTCGCTGATGTTATGGCAGTACGGATGCGGTTCTTCAACTCTTCCAGGTTCTGTGGGAGCGGTGGTACATAAACGTTGTCTTTAACGAAACCCCACAGGAAGAAGTCACAGGGTGTCAAATCTGGTGACCGTGGAGCTCAGCTGAGATATGCTAAGTCGCCAGCGCCTTGACGACCAATCATGAATCTCGTTACAAAATGCCACACGTTTCCGTTTGTTATCAGGAAGCAGAGCTTGTAACAACTGTAACTTGTACGGCTTCACAACCAACCGACGTCCCAAAACAGGCCAAATTGTTGTTGAAGACAGTTGTAACTCCCGACTGGCACGACGAGTTGATTCTGAAGGATTACGTCGGAAGCAGTTTGAAATCGTGCAACATTTTCTTCAGAAACACGAGGGCGGTCAGGACTCTTTTCTTTACATACACATCCTGTATCTACAAACTGTCGATACCATCTGCGAATGTTCCACCTATTCGGAGGATCAATTTAGTAGCTCAACTTGAAACGTATTTGCGTTGTCATCACGGAAGTGTACTTCGCAAACTCGAGAACACAAAATGATTTCTGCTGCGGAGTAGCCATTTTAAACATATAACGGTTACCAAGAAAAACAGAAGACTGGTATCTAGCGGCTATTAAATAAACTAGACTATGTATTCGTTTCTCCAATAGCCGAGCCGAGGCGCAGCGATTGATAGTTTGGACAAAATAATACTTTGTAATACGTATATTCTTTTTGAAACACGCTGTATTATTGAAATATAAATCAAACTAGTACTGCTAAATCGAATTAAAGCTTAGCTTTATTAATAAATTATAAATACAGAAACGGTAAGTGTTATCAATGATGTTAACACTGACAAGATTTATACTATGGAAAAATGTCAAGTTTATTTCATCTATTGATAATCAAAAATAATAATACAAATATTTATATAAGTAATTAATAATATGAAAGAGTAAATCGTTTTATTTAGCAATTAATATTTTAAAATTATAATTTCTTCGGTTGAATCGAAATAGATAAAATCACATCTACATACAAAAATTCGCGAAAACCGGATTAAACGGCAATACTTTCTGGGTCTTGCTTCACTTCCACGAAGCAAGAATGGATTAAATTATTCTCATTGCTACCATATATTTATTAGTCTACCCCTTACCTGTCTTACAATAAATAAAATCTTCCTTCCGAATCGCGACATGACGATTTATATTAGATAGTCTTCTATGAGTTACCGATCTGAACTATTGTAGTTTGTGTTTTCGCCATGTTCAGAAAAGAGGAACAGCGAAGTTGGAAGAAAGTTTGAAGTACTTGTGGCCGCATACCAAGACGAATTCATGAAGGCCTTATAGAAGCGTGCGGGGAACAATGTTACCAAAGAGTGACGAGGTGGGTTAAGGCTTACAATAAAGGGCATGGGAATGTGACAGATGTGGCTCGACTAGATCGTCCTAGTGTCAAAGAAGAACAAGTGCGGACTGTTGCGACATTATTGACACAGATCGATGTCAAACGAATCGTGAATTAAGCTACGAGAAAGAATTATCGCATATTACTGTGCTGCATATTGTAAATAATCACCAGGGAATGAGGAAAATTACATTGCGGTGGGTTACCCACAACTTGACCGAAATGCATAAATGGATATGATTCGATGCCGCTCAAATTTACTTAGAGCGTAATCGTGAAAAGACGCTTTCTTACGTGCCGTATTACAGTTGATGAGACATGAGCCAAATCGTACAGACCTAAACTTAAGTCGCAATCCAACGAATGGCGTCATTCCGTGTCACGTCAAACAAAAGTTCGTCCTTACTCCACTAATGTGAAAGTTTTAGTAATTCTTGTGTACGATTGTAATGGAGTCACTTTAGAGCATACTGCAACGCAACGACAGACTGTTAATAAACAATATTTCTTTAAATTTTTTGAACATAGCCTGACCACACTTTTTGAAGCACTTTTCCATCCACTATATTCACCGGATTTAAGCCATGTGTCTTAATCCCAAAAATGAAAGCACCACTTCGTGACGTTCGATTCCCGAGATTATACAAGCAATAAATCGTTGCGTCAGAACCATTAACAGAATAGACACTGCCAAAGGCAAACTACGACTTCCATACCACTGGCAACTAGTTGATGACAATGTTGGTGTTTGTATTGATTAACTGTACTATCAAGTAACTAATAAGGTTCGTGCGATTTTTTAAAATTAGCCTTTAAAATAAATAGGGCTTGATGAAGTTGTTGTTTATCGCACACGACTTCTAAATTTTCAGTAAAGAAATTTAAGAGCGAACAAAGGAAATTAATTTTCAGTGGCATGCAGAAAGCAGCGGTATAAACATTGTAGCGCACTCGAATTGGTACAGTTGTTTTATATATAAAGCTTTTCATTAATGTGTATTGAATATGTAGAAGCAGCGAAATAACATTGAAAAAGTATCAGGTTGTTACAAATGTAATGTTCGTTTTTTCCTTCAGTCTGAACTGAATCGCACCTGTGTGAAGACGTGTATGTTTTTGGTGAAAATTATTATTGTATTTGTAGAAAAGGGTATCTATTTTGAAGTGTGTACCTGTTCCATTTCTTGGAAAGATTAATACGCTTGTCTTTGTCTCGCTTATGGAAATGCTGTCGGCAAGAGATATTCGGGCAATTTACCTCTTTCGATTTAAAAAGGGATTAAATGCAGCTGCAGCAACGCGAGAAATTAATCAGACGTTCGGTGAAACCACGTGTAATGAACGCACATTACGGCGATGGTTTAAAAAATTCAGCGAGGGAAATTTTGATTTGGAAAATGAGCCTCGCGGATATGCGCGTAGGACCGTTAATGACGATGAGCTGCGTGTAGAAGTTGAAAGTAATCCGCCGACAACAGTGCGTAGCCTTGCAGAAACATTTCAAGTGTCCATTGCCACCATTAGTCGTCACCTTTCTTCGATTGGCAAAGTGAAGAAACTCGATCGATGGGTGCCGCACCAATTAACGGAAGCCAATAAGCTCCGTCGATTAGAGGTGGCTACCTCTTTGGGTAATCGACAGAAAGTTGAACCGTTTCTTCATCGAGTGGTAACGTGTGACGAAAAGTGGATACTTTATAATAATCGAAGACGGTCAGGACAATGGTTAGATCGAGGTGAAGCACCAAGATAGCATGCACGAGCATCACTTCACCCGCGAAAGATTATGGTGACTGTATGGTGGACCAGTAAGGGTATTATTCATTATTAATTTTTGCAACCTGGAGAAACCATCACGGCAGCGTCCTATTGTGCCGAACTGGAAACTGTGCATGGAAAATTGACCCGCTTGCAGCCCTCGCTAGTCAATAGACATGGACCCATACTTCTTCGTAATAATGCAAGACCTCATGTTGCACAACAGACAATCCAAAAACTTTCGGAATTTGGTTACGAAATTCTCCCTCACCCACCTTATTCACCTGACCTTTCGCTAACTGATTTTCATTTTTTCCGAAGTTTAGACAATCACTTAAAAAATAGGAACTTCCCTGACCGGGAGTCTGTAATAGCAGTGTTTGAGCAATATGTGAGCCGTCAAAACCTAGATTTCTTTACAAAGGGAATCTTTCAGCTTCCAGGCCGTTGGCAACAAACTACTGATGTAAATGGAGACTATTTTGCAGAATAAATATTTATATTTTTTTTAATTTAGACTTTTTTTTATTCCTTACAAAATCGGACATTTCATATATAACAACCTGATATATGAATATTTTTTTTCGTCTGACACATATTTCTGACATCACGTTTTGATATAGAAACGTAAAGTACTTCTACTATTTTATAAAATAGCAGCATTTTATGCAGCCGTCTTATAGCCCTAAGAAAAATCTGCAATTTCTAAAATACCCTATATTTTCCCTTATTACTCGCGATAGTTCAAGAGAAAATATTCAAAAATATACAGCATTTAAAAAGTTGAGGCAAATATAGTAGAAGAGAATAGAAAGGCAAACAAAATTCGGTTATGTAAAATGGTTTAAGACCGACAGTGACCTATGAAAGTGAAACCTGAATTTTGAACAAAAAGTAAGATAGAAAACCGAAAATCGTTGGAAAGAGGAGAATGAAAGATAAAAAATAGCTGAAATAATCCAGATATATAGAGAAGAATTATTCTACAACTAATAAAAGTCCAAAGAATAAGATTATAAATTGTGTCTTTTTAAAGACGGAGAACTTTAAATTGAAATAATACATACAAAAACGTTTTTAATATCCATGCTTTATTTAAAAGATAATTTTATGGTATTAATGTTTGAAAATGATGGCACGCAGCCGCCGCGACTGGCGCGTACGTGGCGTAATCTAGAGGTCCAATTTTCACATACTCTTCGCAGTAAATCAGGCTGTATTTCAGCAATAACGCTTCGAATGTTGGCTTCCAAGTGCTCAATTGTTTCAGGTTTAACGGCGTAGAGATGCGACTTTACATATCCCCAGAGAAAATAATCTAATGGCGTCAAATCGCAAGAACGAGGTGACCAATTAAAAGGTCCATTTCGGGGAATTAATCGTTCGTCAAATGTTTCTTTCAGTAAACTAATTGTATCGCGCGCTGCGTACCATGCGGCAGCGTCCTACTGAAACCACATGTGGCAACATTAATGCCTTGCAACTGAGGTACGAAAAAGTTAGTAATCATGTCTCTGTACTGCTCACCAGCGTTGATTGTAACGTTCTGACCATCATCATTTTTGAAGACATATGGACCAATAATTTCACCGGCCCATAAAGCGAACCAAACGGTGACTTTTTCTAAATGTAATGGTGTTTCGACAATGGCTTGTGGATTATCATCGCTCAAAATGCGACGATTCTTTTTATTGACGTAGCCATTTAACCAAAAGTGTGTTTCATCACTGAACAAAATTTTCAAATGAAATTGTGGATCAATAGCAGTGTTTCCTTCGCAACATTCACCAAGTGTACGGCGCCAACGATGATCGTGTGGCTTCGAGTACAAGTTGAAAGTGGATGGGCACAAGTTTAATTGTTGAACACGATAACGAATTGACGCATTTGAATCATCATCAACACCACGCTGCACACCATCAATCACTTGTTGTGTACGCACTGTACGACGTCTTACAGGATGGGTATTATCATTTAGAATAAACGTATTGCGAAAACAATCCATAGTTTCTCGAATTAATCGCTCTGATGGACGATTACAAGTACCATAAAATGCATAAATGCCCGATAAGTTTCTCGAATAGAACCATGTTTCTCAAAATAAATTTGAACATTTTAGAAACGTTGCTCTCACATGAGTCTATTTATGACGAATTGCCAAACCAAACTAACTCCAAAACAACCGAGAACTGTCAAATTGGCTGCCATATAAAACAGTATTGCCAATTTAAAGTTCTCCGCCTCCAAAAAAAACTTTGTGTTTATATTCGTCATGCTTACTGCCTAATTATTTCCATGGTTTTAGAAAATATAGTTATGTTAGCTGAATATATTATTGATCTAGGTAATTTTGAATTCCCATTTACTCCGTAATGGAAACTTGGTTTTAATGCGTTAGTAAATATTACTTATTCTCTTCGAATTATTAATTCGCTTTCACAAATAAAGTAATTACAATAGCTATGACCTCATCTTGCTAAAGTATGCTATTAATATATTTCTAATTCAAAAAAGTAACACCCGAAGGTTGTACAGATTGAATAGATTCACCTGTCAATAATTCGAAGGTCTATATTAATAAATAAGCCCTAGTTACGTGATTAAATGTGCTTCCCTTTGCTCTGTTTATTCCAAACATTCACCGTCGTGTGTACAAGTGCTTCAGCATGCCAAAAAAGAAAACATTTCGGAATTTAGTACCAGTTTAGGTACGAAAGCAACTTTCTCATTAATTTAAGATATGCTTTTACATCACAAAATATTTGTTCATCGCCTTGCTAACGTCGAAACGCTGGGTTTTAACGTTGCTTCCAGAAACCAACTATTTAGAGCTTCTAAAATATTTATGCTAGCTATAGGGTAAGGTAGCACATTTGTTAGTAATGTTTATAATAAAGTATCTTAAATTAAATAAATGAACAGGGAGCAAAGTTCGTATACTGCTCCTAGAATTACAAAGTACTCAGAAATCTGAGTAGTTGAAATTATATTTTTGAAAAAGGTGAAAGCATTTAGCTACCACGCAGTCATAATTCATAGAAAAAGTGGTTGATAAAATAAAACATACAGAAAGGAAATAAAATATACTGCAATAACAAAAAACTATTAACAGACAAACAGGTAAGCAATATACAAAACAATCAACCCAGCATTCGTCAGAGAGATTATGGTGTTCATAGAAATGAGAAGGATAAACTATGAATTTTTGGCGCAGAATAATAATAAAAACAATGTGAGTAAAGGAAGGAAAACAATAAGTGCTCACAAATACAAGTTCTTAGAAGAAAAAAATATAGTGAGAATAATCAAAGCAGAAAAAATGACATGGCCATATAATGATAAAAGAAAAGAACACACTTATAAGAGAGATAACAACATGGAGAGATGGAGCAGCTAAGAAGTACGAGGTGTGGCAATTAAATAATGAGACTGGTGTGAGAAATGTTATTTATTGCAAACAAACTTATATTTGATTTGGTACGTAAACTTCCGCGGTCGTGGTCCATGCTATCTGCTTCTGGGTTTCCGGGCTGGAACCGCGTCACTAGTATATCTGCCGACGTTTCGTGCAGTAGTTCAGCCCTGAAGATGTCCCATACAAATGGGTACGAAACGTCGGCAGATATACTAGTGACGCGGTTCCAGCCAGGAAACCCAGAAGCAGATAGCATAAACTTATATTTGACTTTTATCCCCTTCAACATACTATCCTCCCCTATCTATACACCTCTGTATACGAGTCTTCCATTGTTCAAAACAATGCTGTTGTTCATCAGTTGTCAGTCTCTTTAACAACTCTGTCATTTCTGCTTTTACATGTTCAATAGACGGAAAATGTGTTCCCTTTAATGCACTTTTCATTTTTGGGAACAGGTAGAAGTTACATGGTGTGAGATCTGGTGAATACGTAGAATGATCAAGCACAACAATGCATTTGTCCGCTAAAAACTGCTTCATAGGTTGGCATCGTGAGCAGGTGCGTTATCCTAGTGCTCAATCCACGAGTCGTTCTTCCATAAATCCGCTCTTTTCTTCCTTACTCTTACAGTTTAAGCCCCCAGCCAGTCATGATAACACCCTTGATGAGGGTGAAGAAAACGATCAGCATTGCCTTCAATTACGACTTGCTCATTCGTATTTTTTTGTCTTGGCGATCCGGCGACCTTCCAGTACATCGATTGACACTCTGTTTCCGGGTCATACTGGAAAATCCAAGCTTCTTTTGTAAGCAAGTCTGGTTCTTCTGTGAGTCGTTCCATGATGTTAGAACAAATGTTCATCCGATTGCCTTTTTGTTCATGAGTGAGGTTTCTCGGTACCATTTTTGCACAAAGTTTTGTCATGTTTAATTCATGATGCAAAATGAGTCTGACTGTATCTTTGTTAATGTTTCTCATATAGGCAATCATCCGAGTGCTCAGACGTCGGTTTTTTTTAATTTGGCAAGAAATTTCAAGTTAATTAGGTGCTCGATTTTTATGTCCACCATTATCACGACACTACTAAGTAACAGTATCTTCTAGTTGTAGAAAATACTGTAAACTAAACTAACTAAAGTAAACTAAAGCAGACAGGGAGATGAAACTACGAGTTGATGCTTGGCATCAAGGTCAATGACATTCCAATGTCGTACTCGCCCGATGTGGTTGCGCGATGGAAGGAGCGTAGTCTCGTTATTTAATTGACATACCTCGTATATTAGCCTAAACAATAAAAGATAATTCTAAATTACTATGTCCAAAGGACCAAGAATAAATTTTTCTATAATATTCTGGAAGTTTTATTAATAAATTTCTTCTCTACATATGGATACAGACACATGAAATACGGACCTAGGACAGAGGTTCTTAATGTATGGGCCGTGTACTTCGGGGTGAGATCTGTGGGGTTAATTTAGGAAGTACGTGGAAAATCAATTACTTTTTCGATACAGAATTCGTAATATTCGTTCTTATATTTCTCATGCAGCATGGTTCTTCCTTTGAATCTACTGTGGCTAATTTAATAACTTTCACGCAATATGTTAGTGACATTATTGATCGTCAAGGTAAGGTTGACTACAATTATTTTGGCTTTTCCCATTTATTTGTGTTATGTTGTTAAATAAACTTCCTTATTTTATTTTTTCTCCTTGCCTTCTTAGTGTTGTAAGGTCATACCTGAACAATAAGGTCAGCTACGTTTCCTATAATTGTTACTCGTCTAATGTTTTTATATCTACGTGCGGGGTGCGGTTACTTAAGATTCGAATCTTGGTCCACTATCATTCTTGCTTTTTATAAACGATTACTTACAAGTTTGCATTCTAATGCCTTAAGTTATATTGATGATATTAAAATTTTCCATGTAGTATCGTTTACTTGTTAATATTTGGTTTAAGCATAGAGTATTAACTTTATTATTGATTGGCCTGCTGTTAATCGTTTGTCTTTAGATACTGATAAGTGTTTAGTTATGTCTTTTACTAGAAAATTAACACACTTTGGTTCCTCTTAGTCTACTTTTGATAATTGGTTCAGTGAAAGATCTTGGAATATTATTTGATGATTGCTTGAATTTCAATTTACATATTCAGCATATGGGTCTTTCAAAAGTTAAAACATTAGGATTTATATTGCGGTTTCGCAAGATTTTCTTCAATAAGACTGATTTATTCAATCACACTATATTTTGAGTTTGTTCGAAGCAAGCCCGAATACAGATTTATTATTTGACATCCTTTTTATGACACTAAAAAAACGCCGTAGAGAAAATTCAATGTAAATTCTTAAAATTATTGTGATACAAAATTTCTGGTCTTTAGCCCGGATAGAGGAATTGAATATATTTCTTTACTGGAACAATTTAATATCCATTCTTCGTCAAATCGAAGAAAGCAACAAAACTCATGTTTTTGTATAAATTGATCAGTGGTCAGATTAATTATCCTAACTTACTTTCTGTAATTCATTTTAATATTCCACCCATGAAATTTTCAACATTTGCTCATCGGACACCGAGGAGATTGCAGATTGCTACTAATTTATATGATAAAGAGCGCTAATGTATTCACTGGAAATCGACATTGAAATTGCATTAGAGAAGTTTTTGTTTTTGTTTTGTTTTCTTTATTATTTTTAGTAGATGAGTATATTTTTTTTGTTAGTATTTCTTAGTTATCGAATCTAATTACTTAGGTTGGACTATCCTCTTGTTAATTGCCGATAGCTTGCACTATGTTAGTGACGCTAAGATACCTCGCAAAAGTGGATTGTTAGCTGCGACGGATGAAAATAAATTTCTTAATCATTTTCAAACCTTAGAAGCTATACAGAAACTATAATTACATGTGTTATTTGCTACTTTAGAGCAAACACTACATGCTACGCGCAAAACGTAAAATATGAAAAACTATATTATAAGTATATATTTAATTTTATTATTGTTTTAACTGGATGCAACATTCTTCAATATGTAGTAGACGGTGAGAACTGTTTTTTAGCAAATATATTCGACATTTCAGGTTAAAATTACAGTATAATATACCGCGAGTGAAAAACACAATTACGGACCTTGTTAAGACTAAGTTAGAAAATAAAAAAATAAGGCTATCGATCGATGAAACTACAGATGCTAAGTAAACTGTATTATGAATGTATCAGTACGCTCTTTAGAGAGCGATAAGACTGAGTTGTCTCTTTTTATGCAGTAAAACATTATAGAAAACAAACACGGAATACATAGTGCAAATTATAAAAAAATGTTGGGAAATATCATGAAACGTCACCTCATGTTGTAATGTCAGTTACAAATGACGGTTCAAACACGGTTAAGACTGGTAAAATACAAAACAAACTTTTCCTAAAGTACTTCACGTAATATATTTGCTCCTTGCAAGTCAGCACAGTATATTAGAAATAGTTATCCAAGAGTAGATAAATTAACAGCTTCTACCAAGCAAGTTTTTTACTAAACCTACCAAACACATTGACGGATTTAAAAATCCTTGTCCAGACTTGTCTATCACTCACAGTAACATACTAGGAGTTACAGTCTCACATTGTCAAAATTTGTATTTTGAAATTAAATTTACAAGAATCTTCAGCAATTGTTTATAGAAAATTATTCAATTGTTTTAGAAGCCATCTCCCAATTGGAAAACAACAATCTGTTTTCAAACGAAGGCTTGAATAATAGTAGATTGTCTGAAACTCCCGTTAGGAAATGTAACAGATAAATTATGTGCAGTTTTAAATAAGATTCCAATTTTAAAAGTATAATGCATATAGAACAGTGTTTAAGCACGACGCTTGTTCGGCCTATAGGACGTTGCGATGGCAGCTGTGATGGTTACCATGATGCAAATGAATAGTGAAAGTGATAAGGACTTTCCTAATTCGTGATTTATTTATTCATTAGACGTACAAACATATTGGGTCTGGGAAAAAGTTCGTGGCGTTTTTTCAGTAAAATTCAACTGGTTCCCGCATGGCGCGTGGACGAATTCATTTAAACCGAATATGCTCCATTATTATCGACAATGTTTCGCCATTTTTTTGGTAGATCCATGATCCCATCGGGAAAAACTTCTGTGGTTTCTGGTCGAAAAACTGAATCAAGTAGTTTTCACAGGCTTCTTTTGAAACCAACTTAATTCCATTGAGAGAGTTCTGCAGAGATCGAAACAGATGATAGTCAGAGGGTGCTATATCCGGACTGTAAGGTGGGTGCATCAAAACTTCCCAACCAAACTCTCTCAATTTTTGACGGGTCATCAAAGAAGTGTGTGGTCGGGCGTTGTCATGATGGAAGACAACACCTTTCCTATTAATCAATTCGGGCCGTTTTCTTTCAATCGCCTGGCGTAATCTCTCTAGTTGTGCACAGTAGAGTTGAGAATCAATCGTCTGACCAGTTGGAAGTAGCTCGTAGTGGACGATTCCCCTCCAGTCCCACCATACACACAGCATCACTTTTTTTGGCGTCAATGTTGGCTTAGCGAACGCTTGTGACGGCTCACCATACTTTATCCACGATCTTTTACGCTTCCGATTATCGTACGTAATCCATTTTTCATCTCCGGTTATTAAACGTTTCAGAAACGGCTCGATTTCATTCGGTTTCAACAGCGCATCGCAGATGTTAATTCGGTCTATCATGTTTTTCACGCTCAACTCATGAGGAACCCATACATCAAGCTTTTTTTTGTAACCAGCTTTGTGTAAATGGTTCAAAACAGTTTTGTGGTCAATGCCTAGCTCCATGCCAATATCGACACTGCTGATATGCTTATCTTGTTGGACTTTTTCAAGAATTTCATCAGATTTTTCAGTGATTGGACGACCGGAGCGTGACTCATCTTTCACATTGAAATTTCCAGAACGAAAGCGAGCGAACCATTTCCGCGCAACAGATTTCGATAAAGTACCTTCACCGTACACAGCACAAATTTTATCACAAGCCTGCGCAGCGTTCTTCCCCTTATCATAATAATATTGCAGAATATAGCGAAATTTCTCATTATTCTTCTCCATTTTCAAGTGCGAATAACTTTCCAACCACTGCACCGATTACAATGTTTCTACGCTCAAACTAACGTTCGGAAGGTCATCTAAAAAACGAGCTGTCGGTGGTGTCGCTGTGACTTGTTGTTCTTTAGTTATCGGCAACCAGTGCCATCTATCGGGAAAAACGCCACGAACTTTTTCCCAGACCCAATATTTTCACCTCGTGAAACTAGAAATGGAGGATATATATAGCAATACTTCAATTAATTTGTAACTTCACACGAATTCAGAATTTTTGAAAATGCGAATTCGTAGTTTTATGTTGTTTATAGCTTTATCTTTTAGTAAGAAAATAACTAACTGTGGCTGTAAAGGGATATTATCCTTAAAAGACATTATTAAATGTTTTTGGAATATTTAGCGTCAATTTAAAACTGTGAATCTTCAATTTAAATAAATTGCTTTTGTTAATTGCAACTTAATAGATTTCAAAAAAAGAAAAATAAATACTAATTTACTTTTAAGCTACCAAAAGGTTGTAATTAAATTATTTTCTTAAGCTTGCCAAAGAAACTTAATTTATCGTGAACTTCGATCAACAATAGGATTCTCGTCAAGGCATTTTCATTTCGCGCCTCACCGAACGCTCTATCTGATCCGCACACTTTGATTACACTAACTTCACATTTACTGTTTTACGTCTTCGTTCAATTAGATGAAGGAGGGAGAATGTTCAATTATGGCACAGTCAGAAAATGACACTTTGAACCTGTATCCTTCGTTTCGGTAATAAACTGGATTTGCGTCCTGAAACGTAATAGTCTACCGCGGGGCTCAAAACGTGAACCGTCCTTGATTGAATTCTTCTAAATTCTGCATATTTTCGAGCCGTTGTCTTTATAGTTGATTAAAACGGGATAATTCAGTTTTAAATTTTTGTTTAAAAGTTTTAAATAAAAACTATAGTTACGAGGTGGACTTTAAGATCAACCGTAAATCTATAATAAGTACGACAAACAAAAAACACAGAAAGAGAGATTTTATTAACTTTAATAACTATACACTATACAAATAGTTTCACAAGCTAAATTAGAAATAAATTGATTTTCAGCATTTCAAACCATCGTTTGCGTTGCATTTTTGCTGATTGGGCTCATTTGGAACTGGCCGAAGATGAGCATTTTTATCAAATAATTGTGTTTAGTGATGAAGCTCATTTCGGGTTAAATGGCTGCGTCAATAAGCAAAATTGCCATATTTGGAGCGAAGACAATCCTCAAGCCGATAACGAATTACCATTACATCCATTATAATTGACCGTTTTGGTGCAGTTTACACACTGGCGGTATCATCGGTCCTTATTTCCTTCGAAATGAGGAAGGAGCTAAGGTACGGTGACTGGCGAGCGCTATCGAGCCATACAGATTGAATTTTTGTTTCCAAAAATTAATCAGCTAAACATCGACGACATTTGGTTCCAACAAGAAGGCGAAACTTGCCATATAGCGCGCTTAACAATCGATTTAATGCAAACTCAATTTGGTGACAACTTTATTTCCAGAAGTGGTCCTGTTCACTGGCTCCCTCGTTCGTGCGATTTAACGTCTCTGGATTACTTTTTATGAGGCTATGTTAAGTCATTGGTTTATGCCGACAAACCAACAACTCTTGAAGCATTGGAAGCCAATATTCAAGCCACAGATCTATTGGAAAAAGTAGTCAAAAATTGGACTGATCGAATGGACTATGTAACTCGTAGCCGTGGTGAACATATGCCGGAAATCATATTTAAAAATTAAATGCCATAAAATTATCTAGCAGATTATAATAAAAAAAATTTCATTCCAACAATAATTCTGTCTTGTATTATCATTTAAAATTCTCAAGCTCTTAAAAAAACACCCATTACATGCTTATAAAAATAGGCTGGTGCATTCTTCTAACGCTCCCTTTTCCATGAAGTTGATCAATAGTCGTCGATGGGTTTTTTATAGAACTAATTCTTTTAGTATACTTCACACATAATTTGGACTTCCTGGAGGGGTAGTGTAGATGGTTTGGATTAAGTCTAAACATTGACAAGTGCCATACCATGACCTTCTCACGATCTACTTTGTATTTCGAATCCATGTACCACATCGGGGAGGGTGAGAGAGTTTAGGGATCTTGGAGTGATTTTTGACTCTTGTCTCACCTCTCGGCCGCAAATCACTAGTGTGTACTCGGAGGCCTGCAAATCGCTGGGGTTTGTATTCCGCATCTCCAAATACTTCTGTGACCCAGTTGTACTGAAGACCATATACTACGCTTATGTTATAAGCAAACTGGAGTATGCGTTACTGGTCTGGTCTCCGATATATGCTTGTGAGAGCTTGAAGTTGGAGCGTGTTCATCGGAAGTTTCTCAAATTCCTGACCTTCAAGATTAGTGGTGCTTACCCGATGAGGGTGTGTGTCGCAAGGGGAGCTGCTTATTGAACATAATATGTCATCGTTGCATATTAGGAGGGCGAAACTTTGTGGTAGAATGTTGCGTGGCTTACTCGGTAACAGTGTTGACTGTCCTTCACTACTGCAACGTTTGTGTTTCTTAGTGCCCCGTCTGAACTCAAGGCGGAATGTCCTTTGTGACGCCAAGGGCGCGGACTAATGCTCTAAGGAGGACGCCTATCTACGTTTTGAGCAGATGTGCCAATGAATTTATTGATTTATTTGCCTAGCATGCATACTGTATATATATTTGTAGTGATTTTTGTTTCACTTGCTTTACTTTTATACATTACTTTGATTTAGCATTTATTTTTATTATATCACCAATGTCCAAACTCAGTTTTATAATTTTATAATTTTGCATTTTTCTGTTATTGGGCTACTAGCCTGTTGGAAATAAAGATCATTATTATTATTATATAAGAATCAGAATCAGAAATGACATCAGGTGAAACGGAAGAATATGGAAATTACGTTTAATAGATTAAAGAGATTAAAGAACACGCATTCTTTAATCTACTGGACATAATTTCTATATTCTTCCGTTTCACCTGATGTCATTTCTGATTGACTCTTATGTGTGAGGTATACTAAGAGAATTATTCATTTTATCTTCAATTATTTCTTCCCAAGTACCCGTAACAAACAATTGGGCATTTTTATTATTGGAATTTAAATTGAAAAACATATTCTCTCGATTCTATTGCGGAATTATAGTAATTAATATCACTTTTAAATTATATATTTATATCTCTCATGCGAGAATATTAAAACTCGTCTCATAGTTATCCCGATTTGTACATATATAATTTAAACGGGTACAAATTTCGAAGCGTTTTCAACACAGATCTGACACCTGCTCTATCTTATAATTCGGCCAATTACCTGCGCATATTTACCGCCAAATAACTTGGTTCCAACTATACTTACATAACCAAAAAAGTCCTAGATTATTTCCTTACCTGAAACAAACAAAAAATAAATGTAATTATTTTATTCGAATTTTTGTCATTAATTGAAAATATATACAATGATAAAGAATTGAATGTCACATTTTCTTTTTGCGCGGAAACAAAGCACAACACTGCGCGATACGTGCCATGAAATGGAAAATGGGAATGAGCCTATTAATCTTTACACTCTGTATGAGTACTTATTTTGTTTAAGTATAAATATGAATCATAATGCAATAATATGTACATATATACACATATATATACTTTTTGATTATACTGGCTGTTCATGAGAAACATGTTTAACTAATAAGTATAATTGCAAATTAATTGTGTATTTTTCGTCAGAAGAAAAAGTTAAAATAAAGTTAAAACAAACAGTTTTTTACAATAGTTTTTTACCTTATAAAAATGTATAAAATCTTATTATAACATTATTTAGTTCTATTTTTGCGACCCTTGAAGATGCCGCAAGGTGGGATTTAGATAAAGAATTGTACGAAGATTTTATGATAACTATCTGTGATGAGAAATACAACACAATTGTTTTTCATTTAGTAAATGTCTTTCTCGATGTAATTTTCTTTTAACTCTGTGTCCTTAGTTCAGCAATGTTCTAACTTTTTTAAATCATCCAAATACTAAGATTTGTCAAACTTTGAAAATTAAACCTCTATTTTGGCAATGATCTCTTCATTTGACGTGAACTGCTTTCCGCCAAACCATTTTTGTAAGTTTGGAAAAGGAGAGAAATTACAGGGAGTCAAAACTGGTGAATATGGTGGATGAGGCACCAATTCGCACCGTAAATCGATTAGTTTTGCTGCCGAAATTTCTGATAAGTGAGTCGGGGCATTATTATGGTGAGAATTTTTTTCTTTTCTAGATGAGCAATTTACAATTCAGTGTCGAATCAGTCCAATAAATCAACATAGTACTGTCCCATGATTATCCTTCCCTTCTCCAAATAATCAATTAAGATTATGCCTTGCGAATTTCTAAATATCGCCATAACTTGTCCAGCTGATGACATTGTCTTCGCCTTCCTTAGTGCACGTTCGCCGTGAAAGACACATTGTGCCGACTGACCTTTGCTTTCTAGCACATAGTGATATATTAACGTCTCATCCACAGTTACATAAGGCCACAAAAACTCACTCGTATTGCGCTTAAGCATGTCCAAGCATTGCAACACGCGATTCCGTTTCTGATAAACAATCAGCACACTCACGTCACGGACAGCTTTCTCATTTCAATTTTTCGTGAAAGAAATTTTAGACACGTCCAATTGAGGTGTTCGCCATCTTAGTAATCTCTCTAGTCTTCATCTGGTGGTTTGCTAACACCATATCATGAACTTTAATGGGACGATCTGTTCGTTACTCATCAAAGGCGGATGTTCGGTCACGCTTAAATTCATTAAACCAGTATCTGATGGTAGTTAGTCGTCTTCTTATCTAAAAAAGGAATCGAATCACTGACCGGTATTGTCCTTTTTTCATAGCTCCAAAAATACATAAACTTACTCACTTTCAACAGTTCTCAAAACAACATTACTCGACGAATTTTTCCGACATTTTGACAGGTGTCTAGTAAAGAATAGTACTCACAGTTGGTAAGCAGATTTTGGCACAAAGTACCATCTGTCTCCAGACACAGGTACTCGTCATACCATCCCCGTATTTAAAATATATTTTTCAAAATTACACCAAAGATTTTAATTTTAATTATACTTATTAATTTAATAATTATTCAGAGGTTATTATTATTATTGTTGTTGACTACATTGGCTCCATCTTTCAAAGAGGTTTCGTAATTCCTGGAGTTAAAATCAAATAGCGTTTGATACACTCAAACAACTTACCTAGCTCACGCGATGCTTGTTCAGACGCTAGATTGCCTGTGGGACGTTGTAATGGCAGCTATGATAGTTTCCGTGATGCAAAATAAAGACTCTGCAAGTTTCCTTGCGTGAACACTTGCTTCAATTTTGTGATATCATGTCCTATTTTTCGGGCTTGTTTCTCTAATGAATTTGAACGCTAAGAAATGAGGAAGTCTCGGTTTGCCACGTGGACATTTGTTTTCCACGACTGCCGATAGTTGGCACTGATTAAAGGTGGTTGATATATCCAATAGTTAAATCAATCACATACAATGTATAATTTGTTTATTCGACTATAAATTTATTTGGTCATATTCTAGTAAGAAATTTGTTTACAATAACCATTAGCAAATCCTTTTTTTGAAGTAAATATATTCCACAATTGAGGTTGCTTACGCAAGTTCGTCAAATAATATTTTAATTAACACTCAGATGGTTGTCATGCCATACTATTCATGGACGACTCCATAATCTAGGCTTTAATCTCTGACGTTTCTGGTAGCGCTTTGACACTTGAATTAATAAAAGCAAGTTAATTGCCAGTCGTCTATGATTACTTACTTCTCACGCATCGGAGCCATCGAGAGATCCAGGCCAGCAATGCATATTGTAAGCAGCCAACATCGCAGAGAAGCCATTACAATGTCCATTCATTAAATTGGAACTCTTCTTTCAGGGGGCCAATCTCAAACTCCCGGCTATAATTCGCATATGCTGCTATCATTCGACCAACGAGAATAAGCGTTATCGTGTAGTGAACAAACAGATTTCTAATTTTCTGCGTTTGTTCCATGGTACTCAGCGTATATTGTCCATTATTTTATCACGAAATCTATGTGTAAAACGGCCCTTTATTCCAGAAGAATGTAGACTTATTTCCCTATTGAAACAATTGAATTTGCTTCTTTCGTTTTGGAGACGAAGGATACTGCCAATACAGAGACACTCTTTTGATTTCAGTATTACGTTGATGGCTCCTTATTTTATTAGTAATCACAATAGACTCCAGAAATCTATCCGCATCTTCTCCATACCATACGAATAATGAATAGATGAATTTCAAAGTCTGTTTGCCCTAGTCTGTTAATAGTCTCGAAATTCAAGATATACTTACTTTTCAACAGCTAAATTGACTCTTTATGACACTATCTGCAGTAGCAACGCTAATATTCAATGTAGAAGTACTATCCTTCACTATAACTTCACGATTATCTTGAATGAGTGCATTAACTGTCAACTACTCTCAAAATTTTTGTGTTCGCATGAATAAGTTGAAAGGCATATTTTGAAATGCAAAAAAGTTATTTCTTAACTCTAAATATTCTTGTGTTCTTAAATAGCCAGCAATTAACAGGTAGACAGGTGATACAAGTCGTACATTGCCCATTTGCTTTGACATCTAAATAATGTTAAAGGCACTCTATTCGATAAGGTCGCTGTGATACGAACTCTATAGTCGCCTAAAGTAATCTGATCTAATGTAATGGTAAAAATACGAGAGCAGATTGATATATAAGGTCTCCAAAACGGCTTTGTGTAATTAAGTAGGTGGGATAGAAACAAGTTCTAACATGCAAATGGTAATTTTGATTATCTCGTCTTGCCATGTAAACTTTCATTTTCTTGTGTATCATCGTTGAGTAAGAGTGTCATTTATCATGAGTTCCATTTCAGAGATGCGTACCAAACAACGATGCGTGACAGAATTTTTAGCGCTGGAAGGTTGCGCACCCATCGAACTTCATCTTTGGTACGTATACTGCCGATGTTTTGTCTTTACTATCATGACAGACTTCAGAAATTAGACGCTGCCACCACTGTTGTTGGACTGAAACTAATGTAAATCTGTTGCGTTTAGGTTTATATGGGAGTATTGTTTGTCGCAGGTCAATGGAGCGTTGCGATTACAGTGGAGTTATTTGGAGATAAAGGACTGCCAGGCATTCTATATGACGTGTTATCACGGCTTAAGTTATTTGGGTATTTTACAGATTTCTATAGATTCACAGGTTCTTCGGCCATAGTAATGACTAATTCGGTACAAATCCTGCCCCGAACTAGTCATTACTGTATGTGTAGTACCTGGCTTCAAACCTATGCTTCGCAAAACTAGTACAACGCCCATGCTCTGAAATAAGAATACCGACAAACCACTTTGTTTCACCAATATACATGCTACCACACGAGCATGGAATCCTGTACAAACCAGATGCTTCTAGAGAATCATGATCTTTTACAAAAAAGGAGAAGGAGAAAGTTTCGAATGGGATTTAAAGACTTAATGATTTAAAGGTTTTAATTTTGTATTTAAGAACTATTCTACTGAAGTGGTTACATAGGGTAAATGGGCTTTAGAAAGAAGGGAAGATATGTGCTATGTATTAGCGTCAGCTACGCATATATGTACCTGTTGAAGTTTTTAACGCTCTCTTTTCGATTGTACTGGCTAATGTAATAGACCTTCTATTCTTATTGACCGTTATCTGTGTAATTAATAAGAAGAGACGCAATAACTGGGTTACTGTAAACAATTTACTTTACATCCGCTGATAATTACATAAATAAAAGTTAGTATAAAAATTTTTTCGTAAAAATAAATAAAAGAAATACCAAAGCTAACGTAAACTTCTAACACTTACTAAAGTAAGTGCTCGTAGGTTCCCTATTAAAATTAATATCGTGCCTCATTTTATGGCAACAGTAGATGATCAAAATCCCAAGTATCAAATTTACGATTAACAATGTTAAAATTCTTTGTTAAACAGTCAAACAATTAAAGCAACACCTAAAAGGTTAACAATTTTCTTATCTTATTTGAACACGCAACAGTTACGAGAGTTTTGAAATTAATTGTGAAATTCCAGCACGGTTATAAGCTAAAATCGGAAACGATTATATCTTTTCTAATGTTTAAATCCTAAACACACACGAAATTAGATTATATATATTGCAAACAAGTCTGCTTATTATTACGTACAATAAAAATAATTAGAAGTGCATTTAATTAATTGACCACATTTCGACTTACAGTTCAAATTAAAGTTTTCTCCTTATATAAAAATGTCATTAGGAACATTTGATTTTCAGAGAATTTGGGGAAAAATTTTTCAACGGGGAGCTACTTTTCACATAATTGACAGAAACTTTTAAGTATGATGAAATGCCGTAGTGCCTCTTGTTGGCGAAAAACTTCGGGATTAGTTTCAGCGTGAACAAGATGCGAACTTTTATGAGTTACACAAAGTCCCGTTTTGATAACGAAAGTTCTTTTTTTATATTGATGGTTGCATAGCAACGAAGTGCTCCAGATTACAGATTTGATAACTTATTTTTAATACGAATTGTGTTCCAAGTTTAATATAATAATTCCGTCGCTTTGTCGAAATGGTTGTGTTAATTTTCGTAATACATATTTTTAAATTGTTGCAGGAACAATAAAAAAATAAATTAAAAAAAATTATCAAGTTTTAGATGTTTAAAGTTTTATATTTTTATAATAATGTTCTTTATTATCCAACAAATGGATACATCCACTCAGAGGATAATTAAACGATAAATAGCAGTGCATATGGTATTTGTTGGAAAAAAATGTATATACAAAGGGTACTAAGAAAGCCTTGAAATACAGCTTTATTTATTTAATTTTTCAAAGTAATTTCCTCTACATTCAATACATCCCTCCATCCTCCAAAATCAATCTTTAAACCAGTACTGCCAAGTTTCACTAGGGAGTAAAGCCAACTTGTTGTCCCAAGCCAGCAGAAGGTCCTCATCACTGAAAAACCACCTCCCTTTTAGCTTCATTTTCACATACGAGAACAGTGCAAAGTCGCAGGGAGCAAGATCCGCACTGTAGGGAGGGTGCTCGAGAAGTTTCAATCCTGGTGTGATCAAATATTCGGTGTAGGCTTTGGCGCGGTGAACTGGAGCATTATCGTGATGGAGGGACCAGCTGTCTTTTCTTGGCTTTGGCTGCAGGTTCTTCATAGATCCAATGACTTTAGGCAGTCACTGTTCAGTATACCACTTAGCTGTGACTGTCTTCTGTGTGTCTAAAACTACGCGTCCCACAATTCCGCTCGATTTGAAAAATACAACTATCATTTTCTTCTTTACAGATCGGGATTTTCTGACAACTACGAGTATATCCTCATCATCGAAGACCCAAACTTTGTTTTCAGCTTTGATCGGCACATCGTAATAGTACAGCCAAGTCTCCTCACCTGACACGATGTTGTTCACATACCGAGATTGCCCTTCATTAAACTTCTCTAGCATCTCCCGGCACCAAGTCACACGTCGTGTCATCTGCTCTTCAGTCAGTTTATTTAAACTTGTTAGTATATCTATTAAGTAAACTAAACTTAATTTTATAACTTCTTAATCTGTAAGTTTTTCTTTTGTAAACGAAACTTAGCCCAGTTTCAGGAAAACTACTTAATTTGTTTTACGTTTTGTTTTCAATTGCATTATATAAACTGGATTATTATATCTATGATATTGACTTGTTAATTTTCTTATTCTCAATATTAGATTACATTTTTCTCAATTTAGAAATTCATTTACACCTGTCACAGTTAACAATCTAGCTGTACGAAGCATCTTCGTGTCACTGATATGATGTTAGCCATCGGTCCCTGTTGTCGGTTATCCGGAGGATTGTCCAACCTTACTTTTTACTGCTGCCGGTCATTTCTTATTGCAAATAAGACTTCTATAGGATTATTAAATAAATGCATTAATTTATGCATTACTTTCAACTTATTTTGTTAATTAATTACAGAGAAATTACGTTTTCCTATTTGTTTTTTATCTTTTTGTCATTGTATTATTTATACTTTTGGGACATTTGATACCCAAAACAGGGTACGAGATTCTTTGTCCCTCAATCCGATATACAAATAAGCAGGGTGTCGTTTATTTATATAACAGTGACATGTTTATTTATTTAATAACCGACACGACCATCAGGCTAGCAAGCTGCGCCCTGAGTGGAAAACTTTGGACAATCAAATCCACAGCTGGTAGGTTTTATTTTTTATTTCTAATTATCTGTGGCTTTTCGAATGTAAAAAGCATGTCAGTTGAATAAAGAGAAGAATATTGTGCGCGTCTATTTTTTCAAACAGCTAAGATGTATAAATTACATTATCTAAGTTTCAGAATTATAAGTTATTCTTATTAACAAAAATATTTTTTAATCCCGAAACTGATTTACTAAAGTCTTTTTTTAATTTAACCACGGGAAACTTTTCGAGCATGCCGATTGTGTTTTACAAATGTATTTTAAAGGTAAACCAAGGCAGCATGGGATAATCTGTGCTTGACAAACAAGGCTTTCCTTGTTTCAAAGCGGATTATGTACTACGAATCCGCGATGTTTTCTTTTTCAAATTCTCTTGTCTAAAGTATATTTTCGTAAAAAATTTTTCCACGAAAAGCCATACTCTTGAACTCGACGATAGCACACTTATCTTATGCGAAATTATTACATCTTATTAAAGTTTCGGTCTTATTTGAATCTAATCAATATTCTATATATTTTCTGGTAATTAGTTCGTTAGAGAAGAACAAAATGCGCGTTGCTATTAGTTCTTGTCATTTAAACTTACTAAATATTCATCTAAATCAAATTAATGCCGATACCGTGTTCTGCAAGGACCGATAATGGTATTACTGTAGATGTATGGAGTCATATGTAATGTATCTTGAGATAACATAGCTGTTTTAAATTCTGTAACAGTATCTAGTTCTAAACGCGAATTAATTTATTTATTAATTGTTCAACAATTGTACAACTATTTATAGGATAAAATTACAAAATATTAATTTATTTACTTATTCCTATAGAAATACAGTAAATATAATGAAAGTCTTATTTGAAGTGAGACAATGACAATGTAATGAGTGGGCCGGTAGCAGTATAAAGTAAGGTTGAACAATCCTCCGGGCAACCAACGACAGAGACCGAAGGGCTCATATCAGTTATTACAGTGCTTCGGCAGCACGGGTTCTTAATTGGTTGAAACACACAAAACTAGAGGTAATGATGTAGCGTTTATTGAAATAATAAACAATATATATAAATATGTCAGTTAGGTACAACTAATTCAAAGTACTAGATATTCCACAAAAAAGGGAAAAGAATATACTAATAATCATACACGATAACTGAACCAGCAAGTACGTAATATAATGAAACTAATACGTACCCAATAAAATATCTAGCGTTAAAGTAACGGACAGTACTTTACATAATATATAACATAAACTACATACTTGCACCTTCGAGTTTCTTAATTTGCGTATACGACGAAATATACGTTGCATAATAAATCGGTCTGACCTGCTTATATTCCTTACCGATACCCCGGATGTCGATGAAGCTCCGCACACCAATAAGCGAGACCATGATTAGAAAAAAGGGGACGAAAGACCAAGGGGGAAAGAAAAAAGCCTAAAAGAGCACCATTCCATCAGCAAGCATTTCGACGTAACCAAAGACATACCTGCAGTTATTGGTCAGGGCTTTCTGTATGAATAACATTCAAAGATGATGGCGCTTTTCTTTTCCTGTTTTATTCTTTTTTTTCACATTCAAATATCGTTAGATATTACTTTATACAGGTATTACTTAAATTATTTAGGAAATATATATAATATCCCTCTAACTGAGGTGTTCCTATAGGGATAACAAGCGACCGCCCTTCCGATCGTCTGATTCTATTCCCCCTAACACACACACAGTCAACGCCAAGGGAAAAAGGGGTGCAGAAAAAAAAACGTTCTAGAAAGTTCGAGAATAACGCCTAATCGGTACGTAAGCCACATAGACTCGTACAAGTACCCGCAACTCATCTATCGAGGCGGCGAAGGTAAGTCAGACATAAAGGATAATATTTGGTCTACGGCATAATAGAATTATGCGGCGTACATCGAAGACTATTGAAATAAACTTCGTTTAACTACATGCAATATTGGTCCTGAAATAAATGAATACATACCGAATATACAAAAGCTACATTAAAATGCAACTAAATAGAAATAAAAATACTAGCAACAGTATTTGAACCTACATGATATTAACCAAATACAAATACTATACAGGATTTTAGCAATAATATACATAATTTAGAAGATGTAAATTGAACCGTAACACAGTGACACCTAGATGTCTCGTACAGCTAGATTGTTAACGACGTGCTGGGTGTAAATGAATTTCTAAATTGTTTTCCTACATTAGAACTATAATTCAGTGTGTTATTTGCAACATTAGTATTTTGCCATATAACATTATGGATTGTAAAAAATCTATTAGGAGTAAACGCCACGTGTTGAATGCAAAATATAAAATACCATATTATAAATTCGTATTTATATATTACAGACCTTATAAAGACAGAGTCAGAAAATAAAAAAAATAGGACATTTGCTTTGAAAAAATGTGTTGTGGCATTTTAAGAAGGCACTTTAAAAAGTAATAGGACTTCGTTGCCTCTCCTTTTATGCAGTAAAATATTACAAAAAACAAACGCGGAATACACAGTGCAAATTGTAAAAAGTGCTGTTGGGATATTTCGTATATCGCCAACTAAAGTCGACAAAATACTAAAACAATCTTTTCCTAAAGTGCTTCATGTAAGACATTTGCTCCATAAAGTATACTAGAAACTAGAAACAACTATCTAAAAGCAGATAAATTAGTATCTTCTTTCAAATAAGGTTTTATTAAATCTCCCAATTCGCAATCGCGAATTTGGAAATTTTTGTGCGGGTTTTCTCTGCCCCACAATCGGTATTAATGAGAGAGGAAACGTGCCTTCGAATAGTAATATATAACGAGAAAAATTTTTACATTACTAAAACCTCTATTTTAAAATAAAGTTTACAAAAAGCTCAAGCAATTCCATTAAGCCAGCAACTGTTTACAGATATCGAAATCCAAACACAAGTAGAGCAAGTTTAAAAAATTAGACAGTAAGTAGACAGAAAGCCATCTCTCAAATGTGTTCGATTAAATGAACATTGAGAAACTAGATTGTAATTTTGATGAAAATTGACGAAATAATAATATAATATATAAAATAAATATTATTATCAAATTGATGGCATTTTTATGTATGAGGTTTCATTGCATGTTATGTATGTTTAAAAATTTATGTAAATTTAGACTAACCCAAAATCAATGTCTTGGGTTAGTTAGTTAGCTGAAGTGGATATATTTCCAATACAGTATAACCACGAAACACAGAGTACATACATGTAACATTGTACGATATTCTGCAACCTATATACACAGCTAACTCTTTTAAGTTGTATTGAATGATCGTTTTTAATTAGCCTGTAGTTTAAATTTATATGTATTATACTTATTCGTTGTTGTAGTACATACTTAAACGTTACAATTAAATAATAATAAAGTACATTATTATTAATATTACTTTCAAAGAATTAAAAAATTTATATATTATATATAAAAGAAAAACGAGTTACATGAAGTTTTGTTAACATTTTCCCAATAAGAGTTGAGTTAACACCGAAAATTTGTTGAGACAATACCGAAAAGATTTATTTTAAATTTTTCAAAAAAGCTAACAGTTAAGCAGCACATTGTGTAGTTAAAAATTTCTCACATTAAAAAACAGAAATAATTTTTCTGGGGTATTGTTATATAATATATACTAGGGTGGATCCCTTTGCTCCACCCCTGACACACTCACAATAAAAAATTTACAAATATTTTACTTTTGTTTTTCTACCTAGTCTCCATTAAGGTTAACACATTTTTCCTATCGATGTTCTAGCACTTCTAGTGCTTCCCGAAAAAAAATTGTTCAACGCTGCAAACCACTGATTTACCGCACATATCACATAATTATTTGATAGAAATCGGTTACCACGCAAGTGTTCTTTAAGTTTTGGAAACAGTTGGTATTCGCTGGGGGCCAAATCTGGCGATTATGGCGAATGTTCAACTAATTCGAAGCCTGCCTGAGCTATTGCAGCTGTTGCAATTGCAGACCTATGACTGGGTGCATTACACTGATACAAGAGAACACCTTTGCACAACTTTCCCCAAAGCTTTTCTTTTATCGCGTGGCGTAATTTGAAAATTAATTTGGTATAATGAGCACCTGTAATTGTGGTTGCCTTCTGTAGAAAATCTACCCAAATTACGCCTTCAGCATTCCAAATTATGGATAGCATGGCCTTCCCTGCTGAAGGTTGGACATTGAATTTTCTCGGTGGCAGTGAACCTCAATGTGTTCACTCCTTACTCTCATTCAGAACTCATCCATTTTTCCAAATCTTGTATGAAAATTTTCTTCGTCGTGTTTATACCGCGTTAAAAGACGATTACAGATATCTTTTCGAGTTTCCTTGTGTGCATCTCTTAACATTCGTGGTACTCCTCTTACAGACAATTTCTTCATGTTTAAGCCGACAGTAATTGTATTATATACCACATGGTATGAGTGACCAGTATCTTTAACTAGTTGTCCAATAGTCAAACGTCGATCTTGCATTACATCATGGACCTTTTAGACATTTTCTTGGGTAGCGACGGTTTTGGATGCTCCACCTGCATGCTCGTCTGTACACGACTGTCTACCATATTTAAATTCACGACACCACCTTTTAACTATGTCATATTATACTCTGCAGATTCACCTAATGTATTCACCAAAGCTTCATGAATTTGAGTTGGAGTCATCTTTTTTAAATGCAAGTATTTAATCACCGCTTATTGCTCGACACGATCCATTTTGATACTGATACGTGTCTCTCTCGACCTCGGGCGTCTACTGTAGGTACACTTTAACAGGTTCGGACTTGTATGTTTGTAGCGTTAGTCTATACATGGTGAATTACAATATGACGTGAAGATAAATAATTGTTTTGGTTCATAAATGGGTCAGGGGCGGACCAAAGGGATCAGCACTCGTACTTTTAATACCGACCTGGGGGTAATTTATAGCAATTCCGATCAAGCAAAACTTAGTCTGCATATATCGAACATAATACAAATCTTAACCTCAATTGTTATGTTGGAGTTTTTATAAGTAATTTCAATCCGAACAAAATACTTAGCCACCCTAACCTGGTATTTAAGAAATTCGTCAATTTGAAAAGATGTCTCAGTCCTGGGCTCAACAACATACATGAATACTTAAAAAATATAGCTCAACATTAGCCTTCCCGTTATCAATAATATATCAGATCTGTTGGGGTTCTATAGTCTTTCCGTTCAGTCGAAAACTGACTTATATTTGACCTATATTTAAATCTATCTTTACTGGAAAATCATCTAACATCTAGATCAAAAAAAAAATTCCTAATAATGGTTAACACCGAAAATTTGTTGAGACAACACCGAAAAGAATTATTTTAAATTTTTCAAAAAAGTTAACAGTTAAGCAGCACATTGCGTGATTGAAAATTTCTTGCATTAAAAAAACAGAAATAATTTTATTTGGCTGTTGTTATATACAGGCTATCTGCAAAATGCTTGGACATGGCTTAACCACAAACTCCTTGCATCAAAATAAGATGATTTAACCAAACTTACCTATATTCAAAATCGCATCGTTACGCCGGTATTCAGCTTTAAAGTTTTTCGAAAAAAACAAAAAAATTCTTATTAAAACATAACACTTTGATCGATTTTAATTATTTTTGGTACAACATTTCAAGTAAGTGTAAGTCATGTTTTGAGATGATTTGGGTCTTTATAAGTAGACCGCAAGTGTATGAAACATCGATGACGTGGCACATTTCTGCCTGTAACTTTTTGATATGAAGGTTAACAGCTTTAATTTTTTTTACCCAGGAAGATACATTTCTTAGCGACATTTTTTGTATCTTCGTAATTTTTGATATCTGTTACAGTTTAGTCACAAAAAATAATATCCGACTCGAACGTAATCTGCTTTCCTGACACGCATAATCTGGTTGGCTTATTATTTAGTAAAATAAGTGGCGAATAAAAATTTTTTGCAAAAATTTATTAACGGCAAATAAACAAAAACTAAATTACTACAAATGTTCGATATGTCCGCCATTTTGTTGAATACAGAGAGCGATTCTGCGCAAGTAATTGAATTGCACTCTTTGCAAAGTTTCTTCATTATTTCTAATTGATTGAGTGGCGTTTTGTATCCTAGCCCAAAGCTCATTCTCCGTGTTTATAGCAGTAGAATACACGATGCTCTTGAGTGTTCCCCATAAAAACGAATCACAGATATTCAAATCTGGCGAGCGAGGAGGCCATTTTACAGGTGCGTCGTATCCTCGGCCGATCCATTTATTAGGAAACTGTGCATGAAGATGATTCCTAACATTCAACGTAAAATGAGGTGGTGCTCCATCATGTAGAAACCACATGTCACGTCTTAGATCTAGTGGTAAGTCCTCCAATAAGCCTGGCAAAGTATTTTGTAAGAAATCTAAGTAATTCACTCCATTTAGTCGATTAGGTAAAACGACAGGACCTATGATGTTATTGCCGATTATACCTGCCCATACATTAATTCGGAACTCCTGCTGAAAGCGGCCTTGTTTAAAAGCATGTGGATTTTGATCTGCGTACACGTGTTCGTTGTGTAAATTTGTAACACTTCTCCTTGAGAAGCATGCTTCGTCGGTGAAGAGAATTTTGTTGTGAAAATAAATATCTCTAGCCCTTTTTCTGTGAATAAATCGGCAAAATGTGAGACGCGCATCGGGGTCTGCTGGTAAAAGTTCTTGTACTACTTGCAAATGATATGGATACAGGAGTTGCTCTTTAAAAATTTTATGACCAACATCTTTTGAGACTCCTAATTCACGAGACAAGCCACGAGTACTTTTTTGTGGATGAGCTCCTATTCTGTCTAGAACTTCTTCTTCCAAGTCAGGGTTTTGAACTACACGAGGGCGTCCACGATCAGCAGTCATTGGTTGAAATCTCCCAGTTTCCCGAAGACGCCTCTCAATGTTTGCAAATGTTTGTCGATTTGGTATACGGCGATTAGGATATTTTTGCTGGTATACTGTCACACTCCTCCGACAATTTCCTTCGCAAAACCCGAGAACCAGCAACATATCAGTTTGTTCAGCGAAAGAGAAAGCCATTATTATCAATCGAAGATACAACCACAATTACACAATCAAAATGACAATAGTCAAAAACACTCAATAAAGAAACCGTAATCAAGGATCACAAAACGCACACTATCATTTCTTTTATGACAGCTGTAGAAAACTAAAGGCAATCGTTTTTACTAAATAATAAGCCAACCAGATTATGCGTGTTGCCAGGAAAGCAGATTACGTTCGAGTCGGATATTATTTTTTGTGACTAAACTGTAACAGATATCAAAAATTACAAAGATACAAAAAATGTCACTAACAAATGTATCTTCTCGGGTAAAAAAAAATTAAAGCTCTTAACCTTCATATCAAAAAGTTACAGGCAGAAATGTGCCAAGTCATCGATGTTTCATACACTTGCGGTCTACTTATAAAGACCCAAATCATCTCAAAATACGACTTACACTTACTTGAAATGTTGTACCAAAAATAATTAAAATCGATTAAAGTGTTATGTTTTAATAAGAATTTTTTTGTTTTTTTCGAAAAACTTTAAAGCTGAATACCGGCGTAACGATGCGATTTTGGATATAGGTAAGTTTGGTTAAATCATCTTATTTTGATGCAAGGAGTTTGTGGTTAAGCCATGTCCAAGCATTTTGCAGATACCCTGTGTACGATGGTGGATCCCTTTGCTCCACCCCTGACCCACTCACAATAAAAAATTTACTTTTGTTTTTCTACCTAGTCTCCATTAAAGTTAACACATTTTTCCCGTCGATGTTCTAGCATTTGAATGCTTTCCGAAAAAAAAATGTTCAACCTCTGCAAACTACTGATTTACCGCACATATCAGATAATTATTTGATGGAAATCGTTTACCACGCAAGTGGTTTAAGTTTTGGAAACAGTTGGTATTCGCTGGGGGCCAAATCTGGCGATTATGGCGAATGTTCAACTAATTCGAAGCCTGCCTGAGCTATTGCAGCTGTTGCAATTGCGGACCTATTTTGGTGCAAAAGAACACCTTTGCTTAACTTCTCTCCCACGTTTTTCTTTTATCTTGTCATTTAATTTGGATATTAAATTGGTATAATATGCACTTGTTATTGTGGTCCCTCCTGCAGAAAATCTACCCAAATTACGCGTTCAGCATCCCAAATTACGGATGACCTACTGAAGGTTGCGCCTCGAATTTTCTCGGCGGCGGTGAACCTCGATGTGTCCACTCCTTACTCTGTATTTTGATTTCTACATCATAATGACGAATCCAGGACTCATCCATTGTCACATATCTTGCATGAACGTTTTCTTTGTCGTAGTATAGAAGAGACAGTATGAAATTGAAACACGATTCAATTTTTTTTAAGTCACAAAAGTATAAATATGTAATCAATAAAACGACACCATTAACACAATTACGCCGTTCATTAATTTCGTACAATTTCACGAACTTTATAATTCGTGTTTACTCTTAATAATTAACATTAATTAATTAAGTTAGAAGAGAGGCTTATGTTCCAGAACGAAAACCATAAAGTTAAAATGAACAATTACTGAAGTTTAGCACGCCCTATGAACTGCCGACATGGAATGAATTATTATTTTGTTACGTCCGCATAAATCCCGAAATACAATTATTGTAAACCACAATTTCATATTTCCAGGGATAAAATTAATAACCAGCTATGTATCCCCCAACTTGGCTCCGGTGTAGGAGTGAATAGCAATTTTCTACACATGCTACTGGCCGAATTAATAAAGAACACTAAATATTACGAATATGTAACATATTTTGAATATTTAGGTAATATTCTCGACACTTTGGGAATATTTATGTAATGTATTTCTGATGAATTTACAAAATATAGTCGTTAAATATCAAAAAAATAGAAACCGTATAATGTTCTATATACAGTTAGCACGAAAGTTTTCGTACGCTTCCTTCCATGAGGTACTTCTGCCTTGCAGGATATAAATTTGCAAATGACTTCAGTAAATCCTGCGTAATTGTGAAAATAAGTATTTAATGCATTTAGCAAAATAAGTGGTAAAAGTAAACACATATTTTGTGACATGCATGAATTAATGAGAAAACTACACAGAGAACATGAATCCTTAAATCTAATATAAAAAATGATCGATAAAGCCTATTTTATAATGCACGATGAAATAAAGAAATTGAAAATTATCCGATCTGGCGCGGTCAGAGATGGTTTATTTATGAATACATTCACCATGGGGGAAGAATTGAAAAAAAAGCGAATTCAAAGTATAAGGAGAATTTTTAAAAGAGTACCACGTAAAGAACCTCTCATTAGTGGTGTTAAAAGTTATCTCTTGTAAAGCATAGAGGCAGATCAGTGATAGAGAGCGCATCTATGACGGCAACTGGGGTGAGTAGTTTAATCATTAAAGGTTAATAATACTCTTTCCACAATAATTTTCGTGTTCTGTATGCGACAACTAAGTCGTCATCATCATAATTAATCACAGTGTTGCACCTGTATCCACGGCAAAACCTGCTCAGAAATAAGTCCGATACGGACTTGTAGACAGTGTGTCTACGACTTTTGTAAAAGTGAAAGTTCGCTATCGACTTGTTTCTGTGCGAGTTTGCCGTGGATCCAGGTGCGACACTATGATTAATTATCTGCTGATGATGACAATTTAGTTGTCGAAATACGTACACGAAATACGAAAATTATTGTGGAGAGGGGTTTTATTATCCTTTAGTGATTAATTTAATTAACCATAGTCTCCATTAAAATTTACCTTTTAATATTTATGGAAAAGCCCATGGATCGATGAGTATTTTTAGATATTTCTAGATATTTTCATGATATTTTCATTAGAAATTAAATAGGCCTTCCAGCAGGAAAAAATTCGAAACATACTATATAGTTATGACTAGACAAAGACGATTATTTTACAATATACGCTCACTGCCTCAGATTATTTAAATGGGATTGAAGACGTGTGAAAGTATTTTGAACGAAAAATCTAAACCACAACGTAACTAACAAAGAATCATTCAAAATAGAATTATTGGAAGAATGGCAAAATATCTACTAATTTGACAGAATATTTAGTTAAATACATTCTCAAAAAGATGATGATAGACCTTAAAAAGATTTTCCCCAGAACCCTTCGAAGAAATTTCAGGCATTTCCTCGGCAGGATTTCGTTCAACTTGAAACGGTCGAATGTTATATGAGCATGTTTAAATATTCTGAAACAATATTTGCATAGAAATGTAGAAAAATTATTGTTTAGAAGTTGAACAGGTACTCCAATATACGTTCACTGCTTCAGATGATTTAAAGCCGATTGAAGACGTGTGAAAGTATCTTGAACGAAAATAAAAACCACAACATAACTAATAAGGAATCATTGAGGAAAGCATTGTTAGAAGAACAGCAAAATATCTGGCAATTTTATAATATACAGGATGTTTCAAAAAGAATATATGTACGTATTTCAAATTTATATATTTATTAAACTGTAAGACATAGGAATATGAAACTTTATACACATATTTACGAACCTCTCAAGTTCAGATTACAGATGTTCAATATGTCCTCCATCAACAACACGAACAATATCACATCGATACTCAAATACCTCCCATACTCGGGCAAGCATGTCCTTCATCACTGATGTTATGGAAGTACGGATCCGGTTCTTCAAATCTTCCACGTTCTGTAGGGGGGGAGAGGGGTGTCAAATTCGGTGAATTTGAGTCGCCAGCTCCTTAACGACCAATCCAACGGTAGAGTTTCATTCAGATATTCACGCACTTGACGACTCCAGTGAGAGGGTGCCCCGTCTTGTTGAAAAATGAAATTGTCATCATGCAGCCTCGGAAACAGCCAGTTTTGTAACATAGCGAGATACTGCTGACCGTTAACCGTGTTTCCGTCAAAGAAGAATGGGCCGTAAACAGATGATCGGGATATCGCACAAAACACATTGATTTTAGGCGAATCTCGTACATGTTCAATGGCTGCATGTGGGTTCTGTAGATCCCAAATTCGAACATTGTGTTCGTTTACCAGACTACTAACGTGGAAAGTCGCTTCATCACTGAACACGATGCGTTGTGCGAAAGTGTTATCATTGTCAATAGCATCATGAATCTCGTTATGAAATGCCACACGTTTCCGTTTGTCATCAGGACGCAGAGCTTGTAACAATTGTAACTTGTACGGCTTCATAACCAACCGCCGTCTCAAAATACGCCAAATTGTTGTTGTAGGCAGTTATAACTCCCAACAGGCAGGACGAGTTGATTTTGAAGGATTACGTTGGAAAGCAGTTTGAATTCGTGCAACATTTTCTTCAGACATATGAGGGCGGCCAGGACTCTTTCCTTTACATACACATCCCGTATCTACAAACTGTCGATACCATCTGCGAATGTTTCACCCATTCGGACGATCAATTTGGTAGCTAAGCCTGAAACGTCTTTGCACTTTAATCACGGAATTGCACTTCGCAAAGTCGAAAGCACAAAATAACTTCTGCTGTGGAGTAGCCATTTTAAACATATGGCGGTTACCAAGAAAAACAGACGACAACTGACATCTAGCGGCTATTAAATAAACTAGACTATGTATTCGTTTCTCTAATAACCGAGCCGAGGCGCAGTGATCGAAAGTTTGGACAAAATAATACTTTGTAATACGTATATAGTTTTTGAAACACGCTGTATTTAGTTAAATACATTCACAAAAAGCTAGCCACTTGAGGGTCCTTAAAAAGGGTTTTCCAAGAACGTTTAGAAAAGATCTTGCACATCTTCCTCGGCCGGATTTTCAACTTGAAAATTTAAAATAATTGCAACATATTTGATAAGTTAACATCAATAATTGACGTGATTATTTGAGTGCTATTTATTTACAAAAAAATAATTTACCAATCAAGCCTTCTAATAGACATGATAATTAACGAGTACTATTAATATCTCTTCTATTTCTAAAGCAGGTGTCCTCTGAATTCTGAGATTTCTTTCACCACGAACAGCGATCTTTCCATTTTGGATAAACTTTATTTAGTATCTACTGAGTGCCATTGCATATCTCTTCAGTATACATTTTCACCTAGTCGTTTTCTAACCGAGCACAGTATTACCAATTCAAAAAATGTGGTCAAAAAGGATATTTCGCAACACATGTGTGAAATAAATTGCATAATGGAGCCCGACAGGCAAAGATTTGATTGTTTATAATTCGCAATAGTTACCTCGTTACGGGTTCATTTTGTCTTTCTGTTAATTTTGGCATTTAACTGTATGATTTTCGATTTACTTTATTAGTTTATCAATATTTTATTATACACCACTGTATATTCTAGGGTTAGAATTCTTCCGAATATTATAATTAGATAATTTTCACATTCTTAACTGTTTTGCAGTTAAGTTTCTTACATTACAACTATACAACAGTTCTATATTGTTGCATTTTCTTAACCTAGATTACTGATATATGTATAATACACTATTTCATTTTTAATTATTATTTGAAATTAATTTAATATTTTATTTGTTTACTTATCTTTTCCGTTGGATTATTCATAGCTTGTAAGTATTGCTTTCATTTGTTTACTTACGAGAATTGATCAGCTGCTCGATTGTAAAATGTATTATTTGAATAAATTAGGATCGTGTACGATTAGTAATAATTTTGTTTTACAAATAGTCTAATTTTCTTTTGCATTACAAACCGTTTAGGATTTATTTTCAAAACTATTTTTGGTATTATTAATTATTCCGCTAAGATTATTCTAACGCCATCTAAGATTTCCTAGCTTCAACTTGGTTATTGGTGTTAATAAAATATTGTTTTCTTCCTTATTGCAACAATGCATTAATTTTAATCAATTAAAATAGCTGCATATCTGTTTTCAAGTTATTTTAAGCAATTCTATAATTAGTTGCATTTTTAATGATGAATTTGTTATGATTTTCTTTCCTCCCTTTTTTCCTCCAAGTAGTATGATATATAACCTATGGGAAGACGCGAAACCTTGTTTTTGTCAAATCGATAATTAGAAAATTAATATCTTCAGTAAATTAAAACATTTTGAGTGGTGTGACTTAGAATTTTTTTCTGGGAGAAACTAACTTTCCTACAACGTTCGTTGGATCAGTAAATGCTAATTTGAAAATTAGTCGGAATCCAATGAGGTTATTATAGAAGCAGATCGACGTGATAGACGTCCACATGGCTCTGATTAACCAACATATTAGTTTAATTTAATAAATCACCGTCTTACCTAGTGAAGTAATTTTGCTTGACTCTCTACATTATATAGAGAGTCTTTGATTCTGGGATCGTTATTTTAATTCGAGTCTGTAAAGGATTATGTAAGATAACTACTTGACCCCTGAAATTGTTTCGCCGATCGAGTTGGAATGTAAATGTTCATTATACTACTTCATAATCTAGTCTGATTATGCAAGGCAGGATCTACGCTTATTATTAAGTGAAATAATTCAAACAAGTTATATTAAAGTTGACTAAGCTTTCTCATAAAAATGTCCTAGAGAAATTATTTATTTAACTCATTAGAACCATATAACGTCATCGAGAAATAATATTTAATTCGATTTCAATTTATTTTGTTTGTGCCTATACAATAATTTATACATATAGTTAGCGATGGTATATATGTATGTATATATATATGGTGTTTCTTTAAGAGCTTGAGAACTTAAAATATTAAAACAAGACAGAAATATTGTTGGAATGAAATTTTTTTTATATTATAATCTGGTAGATAATTTCATGGCATTTATTTTTTAAATATGATTTACGGCATATGTCCGCCGCGGCTGCGAGTTACATGGTCCATTCGATCAGTCTAATTTTTGACTACTTTTTCTAATAAATCTGGCCGTATGGCGTCAATGGTGGCTTGAATATTGGCTTCCAATGCTTCAAGATTTGCTGGTTTGTCGGCATAAACCAATGACTTAACATAGTCCCATAAAAAATTATCCAGAGGCGTTAAATAGCACGAACAAGGGAGCCAGTGAACAGGACCACTTCTGGAAATAAAGTTGTCACCAAATTGATTTTGCAATAAATCGATTGTTAAACGCGCTGTATGGCAAGTTGGGCCGTCTTGTTCACCGTAAGAGTCTATTGTAATGGATGTAATGATGATTCGTTAACGGCTTGAGGATTGTCTTCGCTCCAAATACGGCAATTTTGTTTATTGATGTAGCCACTTAACCAGAAATGAGGTTCCTCTCTAAGCACTTGGATAAAAATGCTTATCTTCGGCTAGTTTCAAATGAGCCCAATCAGCAAAAATGCGATGCAAACGATGGTCGTTTGGCTTCAATTCTTGCGCGAGCTGTATTTTATAGGCACGTAAGCCAAAATCCTTAAGTAAAATTTTCCACGTAGTCGATGGACAAAGGCCAACAAGTTGAGAACGATGACGAATCGACATTTCGGCATCTTCTTCAATTCTTCGCGCTACAGCAGCAATATTCTCTTCACGCACATTTCTTTTAAGCTGCATGAGAACTATCGATATCGATAACTATGGCTTGACAGATGATAATGTCAAACTGTGTTGACATTTCTGTTCAGTAAGGTTTGGCAAATCATCATGGATCGTTTAACGCCAGAACAACACTTCCATACTGTGGAAATTTACTTTGAAAAAAATAAATCTGTTCGCAAAGTTTATAGAGCACTTCGTCCATTTTACGGTCAACATAGTCGGCCTAGTGAGTAAGCAATTCGTGCATATATTGATCGTTTTCGCACTAATTTTACTCCTCTCGATTCAAAACCATCAATGAGACAAAGAAATGTGCGTGAAGAGAATATTGCTGCTGTAGCGCGAAGAATTGAAGAAGATATTCATTTATATCTAAATTTGAATATCGTTGATTTAGTATACTTTAAAGGTAATAACTGTAATACGATTCATTACATGTTTAGTACATTTTTTTATAATGGTTACATGAGGAAACCGTTGAAATATACCTGATGTTGCAAATATTTAACCGATCTTATCCATTCTATATGTCTGCATACCAAAAACACTGCCTAGATGGTTAAATTTATTACTTGCTAAATCCCTTGTAGACCCAAAATAATTGCAATATCTTTGAAATCCACACAATTTTTCCAGAAATAGTCTTTCTACTTTACCTGCTCTAAATAAATTTCCAATTTTCCTAAGTTTTCTTCATTAGAAGCAGCATGATCCATCGGAATGGAAGGCTACAAGTTTCCATTATGTAACAAAACAGCTTTCAGGCTGGTACTTGACGAATCTACGAAAAATTTTCACGAAACAAAGTCTCGATGTATTCCATAAGCTTAAAAAATTTACAAAAATCATTGCACTTTACCAAATTGCTGGCTATACTGTATATATAAACAATCGACAAGATTTTCACACCTATTGCGAAAAATACTAATTCGTGTTTCTTTGGCTAAGGGATTTCATTGCTGTAGTCGCGATTTTTTTTTAAGAATGTCGCTGTACATGTATATAAGTACATATTAATTGTAGAACCCAGTTTATCTTGATTTTTGACGGTCACATCGAAATAAATTTTATAGCCTCGACAAATAATCATATTTAATAGAGTAAATTTATCGCACACATAATAAAAATTATTTGGATTACTAATACACGAACGAGGCATAATAGTGTCTATAAAAAATTAAATTAAAATCTTAATACAATTTTTGATGCCTTTCTGTTAGTAGAAACTAACTGAACTCGTCCTCACAGCTCTATGTTGGGTTAGTGCAGTTAAAGACGGATCCTTTATATTGGTTTATCCACGACATGATTACCACAGCCTAGCAATGTGTTAATGAAGCAATTTCAAGTTAAAAATGTCTAAAAATGTCAAAAAAACTGTCAAAACTCGGTCATAATTGAGATACAAGCATTCGCAGATTTAGATAACCCTATTAAAGCAGGTATTATGTATAACTGCAAAAAAACATCTCAATGAGTTGCTGTATACCTAGTCCAACTCTCCTTAGAATGAAGAGTTAGCTCTGCTAATAGTCTCGTGACTAGCACGAATAGTTCTGCGGTATCCATAGTTCTAGCAACAAGTTGTTCTCTGTTTTCAAGCCATTCTGCATAAATCAAATTTTTCGGCCTTCTCCATAAAAATAATCTAGATGCTTTAAGTCTGATGACCTTGATGACTAAGCAACTGCTGTATCTCCTCCAATATAATTTTAATTAAGGAAATCTGTTACTTATCTACCAAGGCGTGCCATCGTGCAGTACCCACATTCGTCGTCTTTTAAGAATAACGTCATCCAATAATATTGTAAAGTCATTTTCCAGGAAACATAAATAACGAACCGTCGTTAGACGTTCTTCGATTATAAGCAGCACAATGAGATGGTCGTCAATAATATTACACCAAACATTCAAGGAAAATCTAGCTTGAAAATAGGATTCCCTGCTTTGTCAAGCGCTCAAAAATGTGGATTTCTGATGTTATTGGCGCCGATTCTGGTGAAAGAGGCTTCATCATTAAACAATATTTTCCTATGAATCCCGTCCTGTGATTTCTCACTAACCAACGACTAAATCCAAGTCTTAATGGGTAATTGTCAGGTTTTAACGCTTGCACATGTAAGATATGGCACGAAAACAAAATGAAATTGTATTAAGTTCTCCAGTCTACATTAAGTCAATTGGCTATTCTTCGGACACTAGTAGAGGATTGAGCCTCAACCATATTCAACCATATTCTTCTTGAGCAAGATCTTGTTGCATGAGACGTACAGAAGTAGTTGCATTACTTAAAACAGTTCTACAAGGTACTTTACGAGTGAAAAATCGCCGACGATACTCATTAATTGGTGCTCGTCTATTTCTATTACACAATTCAACAAAGTGAATATCGGCGTATTCTTCGAAAAAATTAACATGCTCTTAAGAGTACTTTAATGAAACACAAAAAAATAAACGCACTAAATTAACTTATTTAACGTTTACTGTCACACGAATAATAACTTGAATAGAATCATAGCCATCTTGATTTTTTAATAACAACGAAATCAACAGTGGTACGTAATACCTGCTTTGGTAGGGTTATCTAAAACTTCAAATGCTTGTATCTCATTTACGATAATTTGGGCGTATGTTCTTTGCACATTTTTAACTTGAAATTGGGTCAGTAAGACATCCTTAAGCTGTGGAAATCATGTCATGTGGCACCCGGTATAGCACGTACATATTGTATATGCTTATTTCCTCTATAAAGCGTAGCAGCCAACCAGATTAGAACAACAATGTAAATTTGTCGCTCCTTTAGTGAACAAATTACACCACGTCTAAATAAATCTCAACATGCATTTTCTCTATAACCAGAGCTAAGGAAGCATTAGGGCTTTTCAAATAATTTGTACATTACAACTCTCTTGTGAGAATAAATCGTATCCGGAACTCGCCCAAATATTGAGTATTCTTTTGCTATATTGTGGAAAAATGAAGTAAATATTAACTTTCATTGCAATAGCTGTTGCTTTTCAAATGCTTTAATATATGTCGCATTTATTTTTCCATTGTATTTATTTAAATACATTTCTAAAAATTATTTTTCTATCTTAGGAATACATCTCCATTGCTGGAAAAAGTTCTTCATTTGATCGAAACTTCGTACGTATGTAATTTTTATAATTATATTTGGTCCTATAACTACCTTTGTAAGCCTGGGAGACGAATAAATGTTGTTATTATTATTATATATTATTTGACCGTATTTATTTTCACCGGTATACAAAATTATAAGAGATTTCACGAAATATGAATACACGAATTTTCAACATTATACAAGAACGACGGCTTCATTGATTTCTATACCTGGCCTATTTTTATTCCTGAATAATCGATTCAATATTACATGTGTAGACCAGGGAACCTCCTTTGGGAGATGTAATTTAACGCTAATGTATTCGACCTAGATACTTTAACAGTGGAAAAAAGTATATTTATGTAGGTGTATTTAGAATTAGTAAAAAATGTATTTGTACACATTTCCGCTTTGAACTTGTTAAGCGTGGTGAAAGGCTAATTTTTTATTATTCGCAGTCATTGTTTTCAATAATGGCATTATGATACGCCGATATTTTGCGTTCACATATCAATGGTTTTATTTATTTAGCCACCTTTGTTGATATTTTCGAATAATAATTAACTATTTTTTGTGAAAGTACTATAAATATATTTAACACTGATTTTGTTTACTACAACAACCTACTCACGCTCGTGGAATTCAATAATGTATTCGAGAAAACAATAAATCTATTCCTAGGCAATTAATTACCAGAACCGTACTGAAAAGTTAAATCTATTCTTCACGGCGTGTTTAACCAATACAGAAACAATTAATTAATGTAATGCAAATAAACAACGTAATGGCGCTTTTATCGTCTGGATAATGTCAAAAAAAAATTACTAGCTACAAAATTCAATCGCTTTATTTTAAAATCCATTCATTGTGACATATTGACAATTGAGATTTAACAATTTTCGAAATAACTAACAACAGGAACCGATAAAAGGCAAACACATGCATGCAATTGTCAGCTGCTACGGATGTAAATAAATTTCTAAATCGTTTTCCTACCTTAGTAACCTACAGGAACTATAATTAAATTATTTGCAACACTAGTATTTTGCCGTGTAACCTTATGAGACGTAAAAGACACATTAAGAGCGTCACATGGCGAATACAAAATGTGAAATATGATACCATATTATAAATATATATTTAATTTTATTATTGTGTTAATTGGACGCAAAATTCCTAATCATGTTGCAGACAGTGAGCGCTTTCGACAACTTTGTAGCAAATACTTATATTCCACATTGCATATTACCAATCAGCCGACAATTATAGTGTAATTTACCGCGAGTGAAGAACACGATTACGGCCCTTATAAAAAGTTGGAAAATTTTAAAAATAAGGCTTTCGTTTCATGAAATTTCAGATGTTAAAAGGAATTGTGTTACAGATGTATTAATATGCAATTTTGAAAGCAATAAGATTTCGTTGCTTCTTATTTTATGTATTAAGACAGGGGCTCCCAAAGTATACGCCGCGGCGGGGGCGCCGCGACGGCCTCGCCAAAACGAAAATTAATTGAAAAGTATAATTTTATATAAATGAATTTATTAAACAGATTTTTTTGCATTTGATTGTAAATATAATCAACAATGATTTGCTCAAAATAAATATCATACAATTTATTTTGTATATTGAATTTTGGATTTAATGTCAGTGTGTGTATGCACGCGCGCGTCTAGTTCCAAGAACTGGTTGGTTTAGAGATCATAGCATAGAATTTATTTAAATTTAAGATTTTAGACTTAAAATTATCAGGTCTCCAGTTTTGCTTCATGCCACCGGAAATAATCTGAACATTAAGGGCGCCATGGCTTTAAAAAGTTTCGGAACAATGTACTAAGATATTACAAAAATAAACGTGGAATACATTGTTTAAACTTTAAAAGATACTGTTAGAAAATTTAGTATATCGCCGACCCTAGTTGTATTATTTATTATAGATGGTGATTCAAACATGGTTAAAGCTGGAACAATGCTAACACATCCTTTTCCGAAAGTGCTTCACATAACACGTTTACTTCATACACTTTATCTGGTAGCAGAGTACATTATAAATAGCTATCCAAATTTATTCAATTTCTAACGCATGTAATAAGAAAGAAATATATAGATTCTTCTACCAAACAAGTTTTTATTATATTTCACACATTTGCGAATTTAAAAAATTTTGTCCGGCATTTCTCTGCCACCACCGCCGGTATTAACGATATGGGGATATAGCTTCAAGCAGTAATACACTACGTGAAACAATTTCACATTATTAAACCTTTTATTTTGAAATTTAATTCGCAAAAACTTCAAACAATTACTTTAAGAGAACAACAGTTTACAGGTGTCGAAATTCAAACACAGAAGGAGCAAATTTCTGAGAATTACTCAATTGTCCTAGAATTTATCTGACAATTAGAAGACAGAAAGTTGTGTTTAAATGAAGCATTGAGAATTATAGTACATCGCCTGAAAGCCTCGTTAGAAAATCTAACGGATAATGTAGGTTCCCAACAGCCGATAAATTGTGTACAGTTTTAAATAAGAATCCCGATTTTAAGACAATACTGCATATAGAACAGTATTTAAGTGAAAACTAGGAGTGTAAAAGGGCACTAAAAATATAATACTATACCCCATTTTCAAATTAAGATACATCAATACGTAAAAAAATGGGTGGTGCCTAATTACATACATTATTTATTATCATACATATTACGAGTATTATAATAGCACCTATCCAGCCTTCCCCGTGAAGCTGTACGCTACTATGTACCGGGAGGTTTGTACAATATTACTGACTATACATGCCACAGAATCGATCAGTTTCACTAATAGATTGAGCAATTTATTAACCACTTAATATCCCAGTTGAAAAGCATAAAGCGGTAAAAAAGAACAGTTTTTCTCTTAGTTTATAGGAAGCTTTATTGAAAACAATGACATTACATGAAAAAAAATGTTCAAGGGTATACTTTGTAAAACAAACACTAATAAATCTAATATGTAATTCAAAAGTCTACTTTTGTCTCATAAACGCAAGAACATGGCGCCACGCATAGATCAACATCGCTATCTAGGCATTGTTACTTTGATTCCTTTGTCCCTTTTTCGTCTCTTTTCTTCGCACAAATTGTACAAACACGAGTAATATTTTATTTATTATGGGTATATGACACGTAATCTGGGAAATGACGTTCAATCACACGAAGAGGATTTGGAACTAATCGTCGTCGACGTTTCAAAGTTGTAACATTCCATTCATAGGTATGGAAAGTTTTTTCAATAATTTTCCTCCCCATTTTCCGTACAACCCATGAATTCCATAATGTGAATTCGACAAGATGGAAAAAAAATTTTTGGTACTAACATTTTCCGCGTTCTCTGATAACTGAGTAATCAGAAAGACATCTACTCGATCTACTCCACCTATTTTATTATTTTTATCTACAACTACAAAGGGTTTCTTTATAGCTTCTGGTTCATTTCTGATCACATGTACCATTGTGTTGCAGGTATGAACAGTAGATACACATATTTCTTTCGTCCTGCCATTTCAAACCCATTGCTTTACCTCATTGGTACGCTGCAATTTCACTCTTTTTCAATTTGTATTTTTAGAGGTCTACTGACCTTTGTTTCCTGTTTAATTTCACAGTTCCGTATATGTTAATATTATGTTACATATCGACTAAGGACGGACTGCTATAAAAGTCGTCTGTTGTGAGGCAGTGACTTTTTTCAGCAACGCCTTCAATAATTGCAATACAATTTGTGTTGAAATCGGGAGCCCAATATAATCATAATTAAAAGCACTTCCTTTCCCGGTGTAGACTAACATTGATCATATGTAGGTGAGCGAATTGATATATACGATCTACAACTCTGTAAAATAAAAATAAGAAAAGACAAATGAATGAAACCAGTCTCAGCATGAATTAAATTTATTGTGATACTAATGTACATAACTATTTTGCCACATAATTACCATTCAGTGAAAAACATTTCTCCTCCGAATGTTGAATCTACTTCTTCATTCTGCCCATGAAAAAACTTATAAAGTTTTGGCGCAGGCTGTAATTGATATTAATTGTCAGAAATCTAATTTCTTTATTTCCATGAATTATTTTCTTATCATAATTTTGACGAAAACAAATGTCTCGATAATATGTCATTTTGTCCAGTATGATTGTGTATTTGTCTTTTTCACTAGTGACATCAACATATTTTACAGCTAGAGAAACAATAATTTCGTCACTATCGAAAGTTTCCCCATTGCAAGTAGCCTTTTTACTTGCTTGCGTGTTTCCCCGTGCAACAATTTCGACAAAATAATCGTTCAAAAACAGTCTCAAAAATTTCGTTGCAAAATTCAACGAATAATGAAATTAAAGTTGGGAGGCTTTGAAGAAGAATTGCTTGTGTTTATGGCATACCAATTTTTTGCTGTACTCATATTTACATTTTTTGTGTCAAATGATGTTCTAGTACTTACTTTATCGTCAGAAAATAAATCTTCATCACACGCAGCTTTTGGCAGGTTCATATATGATCATTCTCTAACTCCTTCAAACTCATCGAAGTAACAAAGTAGCTCAGTTATTTACTTTTTAAGAAGTGATTGTTTAGAATATGCTTTGACTTTTATCAGATGACAGTTACATTACCTCTACTTAATATTTTCAACACTTTGACTTGCCGCCAGACATACGCTGCAACTTTATTCGTGCTAAATAAAAGAAAAATCACCGAGAAAAATTACGCCCGTAATATTACGTACCAGAACGTTAACTGATTAACATAATCAATAATGTGACAATTACATTATTGTTCTATTCTTGACAACCTTTGATAATATTTCTCTCAAAAAGTCTTAAAAATACGTTTCGAGTACATTTTACGCACCTCTGAATTATTAAAATGTTTTCCATTAAGTGAATTCTGTAAAGAGCGGATAAATGGTAATCACAATGTCTGGGGAATATATCGAGAGAAAAAAATCTCATCTAAATTAAAGCTGCTTTTACCGTGTCTACAAAGAAGCATGAGATTGCGCATTGTCATTATTAAAGATTATATTTTCTCAATTACTAAATTCTGATCGTTTTCCATTAATTATCTCTTTTAATCTATCAAACGACTTGCGATATTTATTTGAACTAATGGTTTTATTAAACCCAAAAGAACACAACTTTTTTACAATGCTATTAAACGCAAAGCGTGATTTTCTTTAGATGTAAATCAGCCTTCGGAAATGTTAGTGATGATTGATCGTTTTGCAAACTTCACAATTTCGCGCGTTATATTATTTTAATGGACACATCTTTAGTATAGAATAAATATTCGCTGCTCTAAAAATGAATTATTTTCATTATGTTCATAAAGGATATTCCATATTGAGATGCTATTCATTAAATTCTTTTCTATGTAGCCAAACATCACACAAACTTCTCTAAATTATCAAATACTGCTCGTTTGATATATTCAACATTTCTGATATGCCTTACGATGGTTGTTTTCAGCTGTAGCCTTTATTTGATTTTGATCAACGGTGGAAAGTCTTCTTGACCCTGCAGAATCGTCGAGGCAAAAATTATCAGTTCTGAAACTAGCAAACTACTTGCAAATAGTTGATTATAGTACAAGTAATACAGCATTTTCCCGTCTCGATAATAAAAATGCATTAAAATGTTTCATGGTATAACAAAATGCTACTATCTTGTCGGTAGTAACAAGAATGCTGAAGTTCGCGAATGAACAAGGGAGCAGAGCAGCAACAAAACGGTGGCTAGCTAGCTGTTGCTCACGTCGTGGTCTACAAGTTAAATGGTCGAAGGTTGATGTTAAAATAGAGTGGCGCCAAAAACAAATAATAGCAGATCTAATGTCAAAAATTTATTAACCCGCTAAGTTGCTTGATATTTTCCCAAAAGATGTTTTGCAAATCAAAAGAACATCCAGTATATTAGACTAATTCTTTATTTAATATAAATCAGCAAAAAAACAGGTACATTACACCACGGTGAGATAATATAAAAAGTGAAACAGTGATTAGACTTAAATATATAGAAAATAAAATAAAATTAATTAATTTCAACATAAATGTGTGAAAGTTAAAAACTATTTCGATAATACATCAAATAACTAAGTATCAGAACTACATCAATTTAGAATATTTAAACATACTTTACATTTGTGTATAATAATCTTATTACAAAACCCCTAACCATTTAATCTGAGATTTAAAATTACAAGTAAACAATAAAAAACTATTGAATCAATGTGATTACATCAATAACTCAATTTTTCTATCCGATCTAAATTGTCCCCTGCGTATTGATTCGACAACATCCCCCGTTCGGATGCGGCCGTGACAATTTCAGTGTTGGTAAAGCGACGAAAACCCAGATAACTTAATAATATTACCCAAAGAAGATATTAGGAATAGACAACATACGAAAGGAACGTGAAAGAAAACCCTAGAAGGAGAAATAACAGACACTTGGATGTATATGACGTCATATAATAAAGCGTACCTCAAATCTTGAACGGGTTTGTAGATTCAGGCACGAGTGTTTGCGACAAATCGTCCAAATGACAAATGAATAATATATAATAAAATTTATACAAATACGTGGTTTCCTTTCTTAAAATCCTCCGCAGATAAAATTCCAAAAACGCAAAAGTAGGAATTACACCACAACTACACCGTTCACTTGTTAGGGAATCAGTGATGCTTAACTTACCAGCGCGGGGCTTAGGGGAAGAGAAAGAAGACGAAAGTTCTAGAGCAATTTTCGAATCGAAGTACGCAGAGATAAGACAAGATACCCGGACAAACACGTGTATTCATACCGATCGTAAGTGAGAGTGGAATAGCTAAATCATATCGATATAGTGCGATATTGAACAAAAACAAGGCGATAAGAAATTGACTTTCCCACGATTTTAGCAATGGATAGACAATTTTTAAATTTTAATACTAAAAATATTAACTAAATGAAATGGTTTTTAAAGAAATATACAAATATATGCGAAAATAAGCTCATGAAAAAATTACGATTAATCAACATTCAGAATGACGTTACAATGAAGATATGCAAATATACACAAACAGAATAAATACATTAGCTATACAGGGTTTTCGAAATTAAAAGAGCAGTGAAAGAAAATATACCTAAGGTAAAAATTGAATTGTAGCAGAAGCTTTCGAAATTTTAATAATATAATACCCTTAAATTTAATTCCATATAAAAATTGCTTGAATTTTTAAAATAAATACTAGTGTAACTTTTCCTATTTTTATAATCGCTTGTTTTCGTGGCGCGCCTTACATTTTAAATTTGTTTACTTTTAATTTGTGTTGTCTTAATAAAGTCTGTTTGAATTAAAATCTTAAAAAAACTTACAAACTTAAAAATCAGATGAGCAGCAAGGTCAGCAAGTGATCGTACTTTATGAAATAAAACAAAGGAATTAATTGATTTATAGCATTTAATGAAATCCTTGCAGTTTGTACTTTTACTCTATTTTGTTGAAATCATATGTTATCATTAACAAGAGAAATCTTGGTGCGTAACAAATATTGCCATCATCGAAATATCTGATGTTACTGTCAGTGCATTTCAGTCATTGTCTTCGAAGAAAGAGATTAACATAAACTTCATTACTCATCCACGTATTGTAGATAAAATTTTCACTGTCACATATGCCCTCTGAAAATCATGCGAACCCATACTTATCTCTTCATCAACACGGACTTCTGTCAAGATCTACCACAACCCTAGTTAATATTATGCAATTTATATCATCGACAATAGATGCTCGAAAGCAAGTCGATGTCATTTACACCAACTTCAGAAAGGGGTTCGATACTATAGGTCATACACTGCTACTGGCTAAGTTGAAATGTGTTGAAATCTGTCCATGGCTTTTAAGATTAATGTCTTCTTATATAATAAAGTGTTTTCCAATAGGGACTTGACAACTTTTAATTCAATTTTTGAACGCACCCTTTCACTAATCATCGAACTGTTACTGTCAATTTATTCAGTAAACTTAACATTTTCATCATGGTAAAGTACACGAACGAACAACGTCTGCAAATTATAAAAATTTACCACAGAAATTCGGAGTCGGTGACCGCTACTTTAAGATAACTCCCATTTTCGGTCGTAATTCTCGCCCTAATAGACAGGCAGTAACAAGTTTAGTGCAAAAATTTGAGTCTACATATTCGTTGTGTGATGTTGCCGTGCCAGTGAGACGACGGGTTGGTCGAAGTGTCGAAAATATCGCTGCCGTTGAAACGTCCGTAGCAAATAATCCAAATCAGTCAATTCCACGGCGCTCTCAAGAGTTGGGCATTGCCCAGACCACTTTATGGCGAATTTTGCGTAAAGATCTTGGTTTACAGCCATACAAGATCAAGCTGACTCAAGAATTGAAGCCGATGGACCATTTGAAGCGACGTACGTTCTCCGATTGGGCTCTGGAAAAGATGCGCCAAGATGATCGATTTCATCGCAAAATCATTTTCAGTGACGAAGCTCATTTTTGGCTCAATGGGTTCGTCAATAAGTAAAATATGCGTTATTGGTCGGATGAAAATCCACATGTGCTTCATGAAACACGATTTCATCCACAAAAAATAACTGTTTGGTGCGGTTTGCATGCCGGCGGCGTCATAGGGCTATATTTTTTCGTCGATGATAATGATCGTCACGTTACTGTGAATGGCAATCGTTATCGCGCCATGATTACCGATTATTTTTGACCCGAATTGGAAGATATGGACTTGGACAACATGTGGTTTCAGCAGGACGGTGCCACAAGCCACACAGCACACGTTACAATCGATTTATTGAAGAGTAAGTTTGATGAGCGTGTTATCTCAAGAAATGGACCAGTCGATTGGCCGCCTCGTTCGTGCGATTTAACGCCTCTAGACTTTTTTCTTTGGGGCCGAGTCATCGAAAATTGGATCCAACGAATCGACCGCTGCTAACGTGCCCGCGGTGGCCATATGAACGAGTTCCATTCATAAATGTTTTGATTGTACTTCAACCCGATAATAAAGTTTTTGAAATATCTCAAATGGTCTGCATTTTATTTTGAAAAAAAGTTGTCAAGTCCTTATTGGAAAACCCTTTATATAGAAATGAATATCTTCTACAACGAATATTCTTTCGATTCCTTGTTTATGTCGTTGGATGTTCCTCAAGGCTTTAGCAGTAAGTTTTCTTATAAGGTCTGCTAAAAACTTTACTATACACTGATTCGCAACAAATTGCAGTATGCTTCAATAGTGTAGTATCCTTACTATATACGTACGTCAACATCTGTCTGTTATATGTATACAGAAGCGATATTTAAAATATTTGTTGAGTAGAGCTACGGGAGGTTTTCCAGATCACAATACTCACTACATTAGCTTACTCAAGCGTTTTGGTATTCAGACCTTGTCGCAAAGACGCGAGTTGCATAGTGTAAGATGTTTGTTTGATGAAGAAAATGAAAAAGTAGTATTTATGTGAAACAATATTGTAATTTTTCTTGATGCTATTTTGTTTATATTGCAAATGGAGGTTTACTTATTTCTTTATATACATACGTGGGATGTCTTTTAAGTTTTGCATAGTGAGACATAGAGTAATCAAATGTCAGTACTAGAAACTAACTTCCATCTTTAGTTAGCCTAAATCCTAAGTTTCAGTGTGTAAGTGCAGTGTTGTAACTACAACGAACTGTAAAAGTTAACAAGTTAGTTGATAAATAGAAATAAACCGAGAACGTTTACGCGGAATAATTTTTTTATAATTTTTGAAAACAATTATCTCAACAAAAACGCCTCGCCGAGTTGGCTCCTGTTTTCGGCAATGAAGCACCACATCAGTCAACAATTTCTCGTTGGAATGGAGAATTCAAACGTGGACAGATTAGTCATAGCGGCGATCCAAGAGCAGGTTCACCAAAAACGGCAACTACTCAGGAAAACGTCGATTTTGTACGCAAGATCATCAACGAAGATCGACATGTGACATATCGCCAGAATGAAGCAGTACTTTGGATTTCAAAGACCTCAATTCAAGAAATTTTTCATAAACAATTTTGTGTTAAAACTTTAGTTTCCCGTTGGATACCGCATCTGTTGCTTGCGATCTATGTTAAGACTCACACTAACAGATCAGATAACAAAATGAAAGTATAAGAAATATTATTAGAGTACAGGACAAAATAGAGAGAGAGAGAGTTATAAGACCAAAATAAAAATAGGCACGCCATAGTGAGAAATACACAGATAAAAGGTGGAATGACATTGCGCTAGTAAAAAAAGCAGAAGAGAATTGTTGGGTTAAATTGGCCACAATGAGCAAAATACAAAGAAACATGGTGAAACCTAGAGAAGGTTTATATCTAAATCAGCTATGAAAAAATAAGAAGAAGGAGATAGAAAGAAATAAAAAAATTTTTTCCGAAAAAAATGAGTCTTCTTGGACTTATTAAACCTTATTAAACCGTACTAGGTAATGTATTTTGAAGTATGTATATATTTATTACACATTCAATTGTTTTTTTTTCTGTTTTGATTACGTATTCCATTAAGTTGTCCTATAAATGGCTATGCTGTTGGGCAATAAAGATCATTATTATTCACTGTGCTAATTATTCTATAAGTCGCCGTACAGTCTCATACATTATTTGTTGATACATCAATAAATAATGCATATTATATTATTACACTACGCACATGTTGCACTTAAATTTACACATCTATTTATTAAAGAATTTGCTATGATCCTTGTACGTCTCATATGCAGAGGAATGTAAAATTAAATAGAAGATTTTAAGAGAAGAGGATTGTCAATGTCATCCAACCGAAAACTCATTTATATCAACGAATTGTCGTTCAATGGTGAATAAAACGTATTTTTGTGTCCCTATTAGTGTATCACCTGTCAGAAACCAATTGGTTTACATGCTAGAAAATGTGAAAAAATTTTATCGACGCCCAAGACAAGTCTTAAAAATGCATTATCATTCTTTGCTTGTTATTATTGTGAGTTATACTTTGATATATACTCTTATTTTTAAAATAATAATAAAATTGAATGCGTGTTTGTGTTTATGGATATAAAATAACAGCAGTATTTGAGACTGATAATTGCCAATAGCATAAAAATCTGCCATACCTCGCAAGTTAAAGGTTGATTTATATTGACGATATCCATACCATACTTTATACCAAATATTTCGAATTCTACCACGGAGGATAATTGTGTTTAACTTAATACAGGCATTTTTTATCATGAACAAGACAAAAAACAAGAATTTTATTATTACTACAATGGGCTTTTCATAACATCTTATTTAATATCTTCAGAAAATACTTTTAAATACACTCCAATTTATGTCAATTAAATATACGTTTCATTTGTGAACATTAACTTACTAACATATGCGTGTATTACTAAATAATAGGTATGTATAGTACATTTAAGGAAAAACGTTGCAGTTAATTGTTATTGACATATAAGGAACATGACGCAATTTTAAATCACACATTTTCGTTGATTATGTTAGTTGTATTTTAATATGGTTTCGATGCTTAATAACAGTAATCGTTAATCATTTAATCATAAGCACGTAATGAGTGTAATGAGTATAATGTACTTGAGAAATGTTAACTAAAAGTCGCCTCATAATCGATGGTGTGATATCAATACCTTATACTTTTCTTCTGTATATTGCTTTTACGTTTTGTATAAAAATTGTATAATACTTTGTGAATAAAATTTCGCTTATTTATTTTTATAAAAAGACGTTATCAGTAGACACAACAGAAGCTGTAAGAACTGTAATATTAAACTGAAATAGAACTTTACCAATTGATAGAGTAATTTAATAATTTAGATAAATCGTCACATTATTAGTAGTAAGTACGTATGTACACTATCGCTCATAAATATTTGTTCACCCTTGTTTGCTTACAATTTCTATAGAAAATGTTGTAATTATAAAATTTATTTCCGTAGTAAGAAATAGTTTCACAACATTAAAATCTATAAAATATTATTCGAAAATAATTATGCGATTACCCTATTATTCACAATGAATAACAATACCCTTATAAAACTCCAGGTAGAATAATTGCATTTAAGGGATTAGATCTCTCAATTCTTGGAAATTTTCGATTGTTATGATTTTATTTTAAAGTAGGGCGTTATTGTAAATTATTAAGTATTTATACTTGAATATTTTGGCAAAATTTCAGTTAGTTTTTGTGAGGTGCTCATAGCGATAACATCGTACGTTTCGAAGAAGTTCAATCAGTTAGAAATGCCTAAACGGAAAGAATTGAGTATAGCAACACGATCGTTTATAATCGTATAGCAAAAAACAACTGCGAAATTGCCACAGAACTTAAATTAAATCAGTCCACTGTGGGTTATATCATCAAAAAACCTCAGCAGAAGACCTTGCAATGGTGGTAACAAGCAAGAGAAATAGACGAAGAACAGCCCCAGAAACCACAGCAAAAATGAATGTTGTCCGTCGAAAACCCATAAGTGTTTCCACAGTTAAACGGCGATTAAAAGAAGCCTTCATGGACGAAGAAGGTCTTCATGGACAAATTGCAATACGGAAGCCGCTTCTATGCAAGCAAACCAAGCGAAAACATTTAAAGTGGACACGCGATCAACAAAATTATACCATAGAAGACTGGAATAAAGTATTATGCACCGATGAATCCAAATTTGAGATTTTCGCTTCACTTAGACGTGTTTGCGTGAGGAGGTCTGTGGGTGAGCGTGCCGGAGAAGAATGCATAGCCATTACTGTTAAGTACGGTGGAGGTTCAGTTATGATATGGAGTTGCTTTTCTGGATCAAATGTGGGCGATCTCGTACAAATCAAAAGTATACTAAAAAAAGAACAGTATAAGCGCATATTAGAGGAAAACGCAATCCCCTTTGGAATTAAAATTTCGGGTCAGAATTTTATCATCCAACAAGATAATGACCCGAAACACACTTCCAAACTATTCCAGGAATATTTGCAGAAATTGGAGAGCGAAAGAACCATAAAAGTTATAGCGTGGCCTCCCCAGAGTCCCGATTTAAATCCCATCGAGTTGCTGTGGGAAGAATTTGACCAAAAGATGAGAAAATCGGTGCCAAAATCTGTTGTTAATATGTGGAAGTAGCAATGAGTAAAATAAAACCTGAAACATTACGAAAATTAATCGAAAGAATGCCTCAATTGTGTGCTGCAGTTATTGAAAATAAAGGAGGGCATATAGACGAGTCTAAAATTTAGATAAATATATTATACGATAATTTATTTTAGATGTAAAAATATATATTTTTCATATATGTAAATAATAAAAAGATATTAGTATTTCAATTTTGATTTTTGTTACATTTTCGGGTTAAATGCGAGTGACCAAATAATTATGAGCGATAGTGTATGTACCAACAAATATATAGCATACAGCCGACCGAGCAGAGAGAATACTATCGAGCAGCCTTGGATGATTTATATATACATTTCTCTCGGCGAAGGATGTTTGCCGTGATGAAAAAAAACGTTCTTATATTTTGAAAAAGACCATTTGACATCTACAGATATAACACATGCATTATTAAAGTATTCTTTGAAGTTAGGTAACAGGTCTGCAGATACACCATTGAAAATTTGTCGTAACTTTGTACTATCAGAATTTTCATTAAAATACTAACTGTCCTATTAGGCGACCGCATTTTGCATCAACTATTCAGTCCACTATTTGTACTGACTCCACTAATAACAACTCAGTACTTTCTAATCCTTCTATTGCATCAAATAATCCTTTATAATTGTTGTAGATAGTTTTTAAATCTATTTCAACGGACGTATCTTGGAATTTTATCTGGCTTTACTTATTTTCTTGTAGCTGCAGCTTCGTTAGGATTGAATCGTAGAATCACAATTCGAACTTAGTTCTGGTGGTTTGGGAATACCGAGACGCTATCTGTGAAATTCTCGAGTACGTTTGGGAATTGAAAATTTTTTAACGACTCTAGTCGTCTTCAAATTTAAGACTATAGAATCAATGTGACTGCTAGATAGACATGATGAAGAGAAGGATAATAGGATAATACAAAGTTATGGACAAAACCTAAAACAGATAAATGGAACTATAAAAAATAACACCACAGATAATGATGAGATAACAGCAGAAATGTATACATATAAAATTGAAGAACTAATAAAGTGTATGCAAATACTGATAAAGAAAATTTAAAGAGAAGAAACGCTATCGAAGGCACGTAGGCATACTTTCGGCAATTTCGTTGTTGCTATTCTCGAGTCGCTGGTACTGCTACTGCTGTTGTTCTTCAAATGATACTGAGTATTACTCGAAACAGCAGTAACGATTTGAAAATGACAATAGTAAGATTGCTGAAAACTCGTCTAAAAAATTGCTCTTCTCAGAGCTCAACAATGTCTACACGGTACAGCTTCTAAAAAAGCAACGAACACATACACATATATATAAATTATTTGTAAGTAAGTATCATATTAAACTCAAAGAGCTTCTAACGAACGGAAGAATTATAAACCACTCAAGATGGATCACACTTGATCATTTGAAAGAGAAACTATTGAATTCCCAATCAACTTCAACAGGGTAAATCTTATTAAATGTAACTCATCAACACCCTGTACCTATTGACATCCTCAAGATTCAAAAGGCTGACATTTCGATAAGATCCATCGTCAGCGATGTTAGCTAGTAAAATATATATACTTAAATATTCTTAAACTCTTTAATAAATATAATGGTTTTGGGATCAAAGCCCTCTCTTCCAAAGGCTAATAATGTTAAAATCCCATCTGAACATGTTTTAGTCTCTTTTGATATAGTCTTATGATATGAGTCTTCACCAATATTGCCGTTGATCCAGACATTCTCGTTATTGTAGATAAATGGGGAGTATATAGGATAACACTATTATGGCTAAAAATAGTTTATAAAACTACTGAAGTGTCTTTTCTATTCTGTCTATTTTCTCTATGATGACAAGTTTTACCTACATTTACATGGTACACCTATAGGCAGTACCCTGTCAACTATTATAGCCAATATAGTTATGAACACAAGTTTAAAATGATGTTTCTTTGTCAATATGTAGATGACATATGCCACACGAGAGTAGACACATCCCTCTCTAAATGTTAAATATTTACAATCAACATCTGAAGTTCACGGGTGAAGAGGAAAAGATCAGATATTGCCATTTTTAAACACGTCCACTTGTAGGCATAATAACCTCCTCAAACTTAAATGGTATAGAAATTCATCAATTCGAGCAAACTTCAAAATCTAACAGACAATATTAAAAATCTGTTTACAAATAGTCAGGTGAAAATAACCTACGCATTGGTACCTGTAGTTAATATGATTTTCACAAAGATAAAAATATCCGCACCTAGCCAGCGGAAAAACAAAGACAGACTTGACGGAGACTCTTGGTTTTCTGACGTTTAAAGGAACTTTTCTTCATCTTCTTTAATTGAAAATATAATTATCATATTTTTGGTCTCTCAAGAAATAAAGAAGCTGGCGTAGAAAATAGATCTTTCTAGGGTTCAACGATATCTACACGGTGCAACTCCCGAAAGAAGCAATGGAAAGATGTTGCTCATGACAGTCTGCACATCAATATATATATATATATATATATATATATATATATATATATATATATATAATTTAACCTGATAAAACAAACAGCTTAACTAGCGAGAAGAATTTAGTTACAGTGAGCAGCTTTGGCAAAATATTAAAAGGAACACAGAAATAAGAACATTCCGTATTACTTACGTGGGATGTCTCTTAAGTTTTGAATAGTGGGACATAGAGGGCACCACTAACCAAATATCAGTACTAAAAATTAACCTTCATCTTTAATTAACGTAATTCCAAAGTTTCAGTGAGATACTTGTAGTGTTGTAGCTACAACGAATTGTCAAAGTTAATTGAAAAATGGAATTAAACCGAGAACATTTTCGTGGAATAATTTTTTATAATTTTCGAAGACAAATACTCAACAAAATTAGCTTGCCGAGTTGGCTTTTGTTTTCCGCGATGAAGAACCACATCTGTCAATAATTTCTCGTCGGTAAGGAGAATTCAAACGTGGACGGTTACTCAGGAAAACGTCGATAGTGTGCGCAAGATCATCAACGAAGATCGACGAGTGCCATATCGCGAGATTGAAGCATTATTGGGGATTTTAAAAATCTCAATTCAAAAAATTTTGCATAAAGAATTGTATGTAAAAAAAATTAGTTTCCCGTTGGACACCGCATCTCTTGACCGAAGAACAGAAAGCAGCGAAAGTGAATTGGTGTCAATAAACTCTAAATAGCTTCAACGTCCGAAACTCTAAAAACGTGTACAACATTTTCAGTGGTAATGAATCTGGGATTTACTCATACGAGCCAGCAAATAAACGCTAATAATATGTTTGACTGTTCCAAAGTAAAGAAAAGCCGATAAAACTCATCCGTTCTCGAAATGTCTCCAAAAAGATGGTCGCGACATTTGTCTCGAAAGCAGGTCATGTAACAACAATTCCTCTACAAGATCAAAGAACTGTTAGTGCCGATTAGTATACAACCATTTGTTTGCCACAAGTCATCGCTGAGCTTCAAAAACCAATCTCGGACGACGAATCATCCTCCATCAAGACAATGCAAGTTCGCACACAGCACGCAATACAATTGAATTTTTAACACAACAAAACATCGAATTGTCGGACCATCCTCCATACAGTCCGCACCTAAGTCCCAACGATTTCTTTACCTTTCCAAAAATCAAGAATAGACTGCGTAGTCAAAGGTTCCAGTCGTCAGAAGGAGCAGTCGATGCCTTCAAAAACGCAATTTTGACTGCATCTACAAACGAGTGGAACAACTGCTTCTAGAGCTGGTTCGAGTGCATGCAAAAGTGCATTAATCTTCATGGAGAATACTTCGAAAAGCAATAAAGTCTTTAAAAACTACTACTAAAAAATATCATTAGAATACAGGCAAAAGAGAGAGAGTAATAGACGAAAATAGAAATAGGCACTCTATAATGAGAGATACACAGATAAAAGATGGAATGTCATTATTCACAAATGCAGACAGTGCGTTAGAAAAAAAAAACTGGAGCCGCCCACAGATGAAATGCGAGGACGACGTTAAAAGAATTGTTGAGTTAATTGGACACAATGAGCAAAACACAAAGAAACATCGTAAAACCTAAAGAAGGTTTATATCCAAATCAGCTGTGAAAAAAAGCAAGGAGATGATAAACAAGAACAAAATTTTTTTCCCGAGAAAAATGAGTCTTCTTGGACTTATTAAATCGCCTCGTATAAATCTGTAATAGTAAAAACATTATTTATACTTTAATAAATACGGGAATATATTTTTTACAAAAAAAAAGTTTTAAGCGGATATACATTCGTTTTAAATTTGTATATTTTTCTCATGCGGAACACTTCACATCGTTGAATTCATTAATTTAAAATCAAATTTCGAATTCTCTACCTTTCGCACGGGTAACGAAACCGAAGTCCAATATTCATAAATTCTGATACAAAAACGTATAAATTCGCGACGATAAAATTATTTCAGCAGTTCACAGAAAATAGAACGGTCAGATTGTGTAGGAATGGAATATATAAAATCTACATGTATCTCAAAACTGCTTTCTCTCATATGATATCGATCCGCGCTATCGAGAAAAAAGTTTTGATGTCTGAATGAGCGAATATTTAAAACAACCGGACCAGAAAAATTACATAAATTCGTCAATTGCAATGTAAGCGAAGCAGTGGATTATTTTATAACCGTGCTGAAATTGATTATATCAACTTTAAAAAAATTACCAGGAATTTAATTAACGAAGGTCGAATTGTTTTTACATTTTTCATCATTCGAAAATATTTTGCAGTAAAAAACTAATGAAAATTTAAATGTCTTGTTTTGCTACTCTGTCGGATAAATGTTCCTATGAATATACAGGGTGTGATAATTATTTGTTCAGTCTATTACGCATTTTCTGTACACTCAAGTAAAAAATATTTTAAATAAAAGTTATTTGGCGTTAACTACTCATGAATATGGGTGTACAAAGAGCTCTGGTAGAAAGCACTAAACGAAACTTTAATTCTGATAATCAGAATCGCGCAGCATGATCGGTAATTTCTACAACAAACAATAAAGAGAAATACGTCTTAAATATATTGGTGAAGGATCATTTCTGAGAATTTAGTGCGGATCTCCAGCAAGCTGCAAATGGTTTCAATGGTTTTCTTCGTTCAAGAACCAAATGGTCTGGTGGCTAGAACGCGACTTAACAGTGGCACTAAAAACTGAGTCGTATTGAATAAATATTGTGCATGATGGTAGTAGCATGTGTAAAACGCCCTTTCATGAAATCGAAATGTTTAACATTATGATGTTCAAAAATGAACGAAGTATGGGCCTGAATGATATTCCTTGTAAGCTGTTGCGTAGCTCTTATATGATCTCTCACTCAACTAATTAACAGATAGTTTCGAAAAGGTATTTTTCCACATGCTTTCAAAGTATCAATGGTCCTACTAATTAAAAAAAAAATTAAAAAAAGCCTGTTTAGTGTGGCTAATTACAGATGTGTCTTTAATGCCTAGCTTTTCAAAAATTTTCGAATGTGCCATGTCATCAAGATTGCTTGATTATTTGGAAGATAAACAGATTATAACAAAGGAGCAACACAAATTTAGAAAAAAATATTCTACTATCACAACCATTCACTTCCTTCTTAATGATATTTTGGATTTGCTGGATCGAGGTGAGGATCTGGCTGGCATTTCCTGTGACTTGAACCGAGGTTTTGACTGCATACTTCTTGATAAACTAGAGTCATCGGGACATGTTTCGGTTGCGGACCCTGCTCGATTATGGATGGAGGTAGAATTGGAGAAGAAATTATTTATGGGAAGGATGAGTGAATAGTTGGCAAAAAATGAGCTGCATGTAAATTTAGATAAAACTGAGCTCATGGTATTTCGCACACCTCAAGCCAAAGCTGATTTTTAATATAGTCGTCAGAGTTAATTCTCTTAAAATAGAACAAACAACTTCGACCAGGCTTTTTACTCTCCAAGATGCTCATGGTCTAGAATCTATATATGACTACATTCAAATTCTACTGCCTATATCCTATTGTTAAAAATGAAGGAGCATCATTACCAAGAGTTAAGTCTATCTCAATTTTTATTTCAGTTGTTCAATCTATCAAAATGAAGTATATAGTTACCGTCCCAAACTTAATTTTATCGCGCTCCACCCTGCCTCCTAAAAGGAGATCGAAAAGAAAAACAAAGAGGTGGATGCTGTGGCTATACCTTATTCTAATAATCAATTTTTTACTTTCTAGGATGCTCATAATCTTGAATCAATATACGACCACGATCAATTTCTACTACCTACTTTCTATTGTTAAGAACAAAGGAACATCGATGCCATTGTGTATGGAATATAACATCGTGCAAATGTCCATCGCGGCTTCGCTGGGTGGCGCGTCCAATTTTCCATAACTCAGGCGCATAAATCAGGCTAAATTTAACCGATGGCATGGGTTATGTTGGCTTTGAGGGCCGCTGTGATTTGTAGCTTATTCGCATAGACCTGCGACTTAAGAAAACTCCACAAGAAAAAGTCTAACGGGGTCAAATCGCACAATTTCGGTGGCCAGTTCACATCACCTCCACGTGAGATGACCATGCCCTCAAATCGCTCGTGCAGAATGTCCAATGTGGCATTACCTGTGTGACACGTAACGCCGTCCTGTTGAAACCACATGTCGTTGGTGTCCATATCATCCAATTTAGGTCAAAAGAAGTTGGTAATCATCGACCTATAGCGCTCGCCGTTAACGGTGATGGCCTGACCAACGTCGTTCTCGAAGAAATATGGACCGATGACGCTACCAGCCCAAAATCCACACCAAACAGTGACTTTTCGGGATGCATTGGACGCTCTTGGATCTCATGTGGATTGATATCGTCCCAAATTCGACAATTTTGTTTGTTGACGTACCCATTCATCCAGAAATGGGCCTCATCGCTGAAGATGATTTTTTGATGAAAATTAGGGTCAGTTTCCAACGACTCGAGGGCCCATTCAGCGAACACATGTCGTTGCCTATGGTCGAAAAATCGTTAAGCTCCTGGGTTAGTTGAATTTTGTACGGGTGCAGGCAAAATTCGGCAATGGTTGTGGTTTGCGAAAGACAAATTCTTGTGAACAAGAAATTTTACCTCGGATTCTCCTGTGACAGGCTCACGGATAGCGGAAGATTTTTTAACAAAAGATCTTGCGAAATTAATATGTATAAGCGTTGCTTTATTGTTTACTGCATCAGTGGAATCAAATTTATCCAATAGTCCTCTCGGTAAGACGATTATGGCGACCATAAAATGGGCGAAACGCGCGGAACGTTGCCCCAACAGAACACTAATTTTGATAAAACAATTTTATCATATGCACGTGTTGTTGATCGCTATATCCGTCCATAGTGATTTGGCAAAACATACTAAATAAATGACAGGCAATTCGACATATGTAGCTATCTAAATAGGTCAAGGGCAAAGTTTCTAATTCTAATAATCAATTACATACGACTTTTACTTCCCAGGATGTTGATCGATTTGAATCAACATATGACTACGTTCAAATTCTGCTGCCTACTTTCTGTTGTTAACAAAGAAGGAGCATCACTACAAGAGTTAATTCCATCTCAGTTTTCATTTCAGTTATTAATCTTATTGAAATATATATATATAGTTACCGTTTCATACAATTTCAATATCAAAACAAATATTAAAAGCCTCCTAAATAGAAAGTTAATAGAAAAACAAAGAGATGAATGCTGTGGTTATACGTTCGCAATTTCCACTCCCCCTGCAAGCTACTTACTAAGTCAAGATCAAAGTTCTAATTCCAATAATCGATCACGGAAGAAATTTTTGCATACCAAATTAACAGTTAAAAATCCTAAAACCAAAATCATGAAAAATACCGAATGGACTTCAATATCTATTGTAAATATAAAAAGCAAATTTGCCATTAGGGTTGAAAGGCTGAAGGTATTTATTACAATTATTCAATCTATCAAAATGAAGTATATAGTTACCGTTCCATACATTACAAAAATGCACCCGATTGATGTGATGGTTCTAGAGAGAAGCAAAGAGGTGAGTGTTGTTGCTATATATAACAACTTGCCATTTACTAGAAAATTAAACATGGTTAAAAAGCAGTCTAATTCTAATAATCGGTTACGGACGATTTTCACTTTTCAGGATGCTCATCATCTTGAATCAAGTTCAAATTCTGCTGCCCACTTTCTATTGTTAAGAACGAAGAAGCATCATTGCCAAGGGTTGAGTACATTTCAGTTTTTATTTCACTTGTTCAATGTATCAAAAAAGTAGTAAGCACTTTTTTAATTTTTTCCGCATTTTAACAAATGTACAAAAACTTTTTTTTCTAAATTGGTATGACTGTCAGTGAAATCGGTGCCAAATGTCACATACAAAATAATCATTAGGTGGTTTAGTGGCAATGGCTTGTCTTTCGAAGTAAAAAATTTTATTCGGCGATTTCTACAATGAGTGAAATTATGTGACAGGCTAGGAATAAACCATTAAATTTTGTGTATTTAACAAAATTTCTGGTCTAGAAAGAAATTAATATGTATAAGCTGCTTATCTTTTACCTCCATTACAATCGCACTCTACCTCTGCCTCCTAAAACGAAATCGAATAAAAAAACAAAGAAGTGAATGCTCGTGGCTATGTATTCGAATTTCCTCCCAATCTACCCCTTTTAAAATTAAATTCAATATACTTTCACAAGTCTGAATGTTAAAGTTCGACGATTGTTTTCTTCTTCGAAAAGAGATGTAAATTGTTGGTGGTTATTCAAATTAGTCTTTCGTTCAAATATTTCAGCAACCCTTAACAATAAAGTTTATCCTATATAATAAAATTTATTCAAATATTTTCTTTATGAGAAATAAATTCATAGAAGCTTGTAGTGAATTGCCGCCTATCAAGCATTGTTTTATTTCATTATTTATTTTATTTTTAACTTATTGATTTATTTTACCTAACGGAGTATAACAATTTCAATATCAAAACAAATATTAAAAGACACTAAATATTATAAGTTATACAAGAAATAACAAAAATATTAAAGTTACTTAACATCATTTAACCAATTGGAAAAAATTAGAAAAAGAACAAATTAAACAAGAATACTAACAGCCTAGTAAGAAATTATAGTGCCTACCAAATTAACAGTTAAAAAAAGTTAATTAAACCTAAACCAAAATCATGAAAAATACACAAGCAGACTTCAACATAAATATTAAATATATTATAAAGCAAATTTGTTACATTAAATTCTGAAAGACTGAAGGTGAGTTGAAATATACATATATCGATAACAAACGAAATTTGATTACAGTTAAAGGGCATTACAAAAATGGACGATTGATGTGATGGTTCTAGGAAATAAAAGGTAAAAGGTAGAAGAAAGACGTGTAAAAATTACAATACTAGAAAATTAAACATGGTTAAAACGACAATCAACCTCATTGCGACGAAGTTAATTAAAAAGGTTTAGGTCAATAAAGAAGCATTTAAAGGGAAAGGAATATGTTTCAAGACAAAAAACTAGTAAGGATGGATCATATCTTCTAAGAAGCAGTGTACATTTTGGTTCTCAACGGTACAGATCGCGTACGGAGTTTGTTTTCGTACAGGTATTTTTCGCCGTGGTTTACCAGGTGCGACACTTTGCAATTATCTGCTGATGATGACAACTTGGTTGTCGAAATGCGTATACAGAATTACGAAAGTTAATGTGGAAAGGGGTTATATATCAACCTTAGTGATTAAGTTAATTAACCACAGGCTCCATCAAATTCAACTTTCCGACAAATTGGATTTTTCTCTCCTCTTTTTCTTTTTGATGAATCTGCTTAAGTGACATTTGTCTGTTTTCTATCGCTGTTTTGATAATCAAACAATCGTCATGAACTGTAGTTTTTCTTTATTTACGACAATTTTGTCGATGTGTGCTGGTACAAAGAACATTTTCTTTGAATAACTTAGCAACTCTCATTAAGTTTGATGGGAAACAACTTCTTTTCGTGCTATATCAGGTTGCGAGCAGATTCCTGTTGGCAAATGAACTGATTCTTGGTTTGTCTAGTAAACGTCACCTGTTTTACTGATTTTGAAATAAACTTCGAAAAAATTTTAATTGAAGGACAGGAAAACATATTTAAAATAACTTACAATAAGGCTTATTTTAGTATCACTACAGGCAGTTATTACTCAAACATGGTCAGAGATAAATTTATTTTTACAAAGTAATGCAGTGGAAACCCTCGAGTAGCAGGTAGCTCTAACATTAAATTACCATTACGATAAATTAGGGTAGCCATAAATCAGATAATAAAAATTCAGTAAACAAAGAAAGACAGTAAATAGATATAAATTATAAATGTATTTGCCCATACAAGTAGAACATTATTCTCAGAAACTTAATATTCTTGCAGTGGTCCTAATTCAATGGCCAACGACTGTAAGTTGTAAATAATGGTAAAAATATAAATAATAATAAAAAGTCCTTAACAGTATTACTATTATTATTATTTAATTACTGATAATAAACTTTATGCCGAAAAACCTCACTCAGTAACCAAAAGATGAACATTGCTCTGATATCATAGAACGGCTCACAGAAGAATCAGACTTGCTCACTAAAATCGTCACATGTGATTGAAATGAATTTTCCAGTACGACTCGGAAATAAAGCGTCAATCGGTGCACTGGAAAGCCGCCGAATTGCCAAGACAGAAAAAGCACGAATGAGCAAGTCGAAATTGAAGACGATATTGATCATTTTTCATTTTTCATTTTCATATTAAGGGTGTTATTATGACTAACTGGGTGCCCGAGGATCAAACCGTTAATCAGAAATTCTACAAAGAAGTTTTAATCAAGCTGAGGGAAAGAGAAAGGAAGAAGAGGCCGGATTTGTGAAAGAAGACTCATGGATTCTGCACCAGGACAACGCACAAGCTCACAGTGTCCTATCTGTGAAGCGGTTTTTAGCGGATAAGCGCAATGTGCTTGATCATCCTCTGTATTCGCCAGATCTCACACTATATGACTTCTACCTATTCCCAAAAGTAAAAAGTGCATTTAAGGAAACGAATTTTCACTCTGTTGAACATTTAAAAGTAAAAAGTTGTTGAAGAAGCTGACAACTGATGAACTACGACACTGTTTTGAACTATGGAAGACGTGTATACAACGGTGTATAGATAGGGCAGGAGAGAATGTTGAAGGGGTTAAGGTTAAATATAAGTTTATTTGCAATAAATAACATTTCTTACACCAGTCTCGTTATTTAATTGTCACACCTCGTATATCTTTTTAGGGAAAGATAAAATACCAGTGATTTTCATACATAAATACAAAATATTCAATTGTCATATAATCCTAGCTATAAATAATAATGTTGTATGTTTTCCAATTATAAGCTATTTCTACACATTATTTGTATAAATAAAATTAATACGTGAAGATTGTACCGTTTTCTTTTTATTAAATTGATAATAAGGCATTCCCAAAGGAATAACACTTTCAGATAGTTAATCTTCCAATCCAGAAGCAATTGATTATTTTATTATTAATTAGAGGAGGATATATTATGTATTATTTATTTTACAAAATTATTGTAATAAATATTCCATTATTATGGTAATAGTTTCATTTTACATAAATTAACGTATTAATTATTCACACATCCCTCATATGATCAACCAATGTAGTTACGTAAATAGATAATGTACAAGCTAGGGGTAGTCAAAATTACTGACGCGTTATGAGTATGTAGACCTGCTTTCAAAATCTCTTTTCACAATTTGTTACGACTGTGGCTATATAAACTGCGGTAAATAATCATTAATTTCGGAAAACAATTACGACGTGACTTCGTTTTAACGCCTTGCGCCCACTGCGTCGTCCTACTCTTAATTCCATTAAATTTATCACACAATTACTAATTCAAGGACGTAACAGATTTATTATAGCTTAGCAAATTCTAGAATAGTTTCATTGTATAGTAAATTAAATGTTAAACGATAATATTGAAAAGTACAGGGCCATAAACCTTTATATCAGGTGCGTTATTGTTTTCGCCTTTCGTAATGTTACAAGTTTGTTATTTATTTTATAGAGGAAAAAAGAATTTACATAATTATCAGATAGAAAATAAAGACATTAATAATAGTTACATATTATAACTATAACAATCGTATTGATTGTGAAATAAAGTTTATTATCAGTAATTAAATAATAATAATAGTAATACTGTTAAGGACTTTTTATTATTATTTATATTAACTTTTGTCATGTTTAATTCATGGCGCAAAATGTGGCTTATTGTTTCTTTGTTAATGTTTACCATATCGGCAATCATTTGAATGCTCAGACGTTGGCCTTTCCGCACAATTGCATTAAATTTCTGAACATTCTCTTCAGTTCTTGCAGTCACAGTCGACTTTTATGTCAACCATTATCGCAGCACTACTAAATAATAGTGTCCTCTCCTGTCCCCAACAAACCGATATCTTAACACTCCATGTAAGAATTGGTTGAACTGAACACGAGATTACTAGTTTCTTTAATTCAATTGTTTATTCTGAAACAGACTCGTTTTCTTTTTGATTCCTCTTATTGACGTTGAATCTCTCTATTTTTTTCACACATGTGAAGAATGCTCGTCTACTGTTTTTACAACTTTTTCAAATGTATAGGCTATTGAGTCATCCAGAAAAGTCAAATGTTGTAGTATTTGAAACGTCGTAGAACTCACCATTAAGCATAATTGTTGCACGCATCTAGCATCAGATGCAAAGGATACTAGGAAAGTTTTGCAATATGACGCAACAATGAATCGTAGGAAGCTACTTGTTGCTGCATGTTGAGACATGTTCATACGTGGATAGTAGCCGCCGCGCCATGTCGATGGGTTGTTTAGCAGTGAGAGTGTAAAGTGCTTGCGATGGCATCGTGCTCACGAAATGAGATAAGGGCAGTTTTAAACATAGACTAGTGCTTCAAAGAAATGACTCTTGCCTGCCCAAAGTCATTGGATCTATAAAGAACCTGCGGCCAACATCAAGAATGGACACCTGGTTCCTCCATCAAGACAATGCTCCAGCTCACCGCGCCAAAGCCTGCAACGAACATTTGACCACGACAGGATTGAAACTTGTCGAGCACCCCGCTTACAGATCTGGACTTGCTCCTTGCGACTTTGTGACGAGTGTGCTTTACTCCCTAGTGGAACTTGGCAGAACTGGTTTAAGGATTGGTTTCGGGGGATGGAGAGGCGTATTGAGTGTAGAGAAAATTACTTTGAAAAAATTAAATAAAAAAAAGCTGTATTGCAAAACTTTCCTAGTACCCTTTGTATATTATTTAGGTTAAAATACAACTTCAATCGTTTGATATATGGAACGAATTTGTTACCATTTTGTCACCCTTTTTAACGTCTTTTATTTACTAAACTTTTTATTTATTTACCAAATTGTCGCCAGTTTTTATGTATTTACTCGTGAGTTTCTTACATTTATTAAACACCGCAAATATTCGTTATTCTCTATTCAGAACTATATTTAATATTTAATAATCAACAATTCACTTACAATACACTCATCACTCTTATTAACTACTCCCAGCTAAAATGCGTATATATATATATATATATATATATATATATATATATATATGCACATAACTAATAATAATAATATATAACTAATGTATAAGGAATCATCCACGTTCTATTATACAACTATATTTAGAAAAAAATGTATATTTACCTTTTTATGTACACTAAACATTTTAAAAATTTTATTTTATAACGTTAGTTATGTAAGTATATAGAGTAACTTCGGGTAATGTGGAATATGCGGTTAATGTGGAACCCCCACGTATTTCTTAAACTAAATGTTATTTCGCACCCGCAACTATCTGCATACATAGCTTACAAAAACTTATTAGCAGCACGTGTTTTTCTATACGTATGAATGTACCGTTAGATTTCAGTTGGCATGTAAATGAAAACAAGTGTAGTGGACTTTATTTTGTGCGCACATTTAAACAAGTATTTTGCTCTAAGTTTTAAGAGTTTGTCCAGTGTTTTGATACGATAATATAAAAAGTGTACTAAATAAAACCTTTAAGCTGTAAGTATCTCGATTTAAAATGTTTTACTAATTTTATATAATTTACTTTGAAAAAATCGGCAGTCGGCTAATATGGAATACTTCGGGGAATGTGGAACCCTATTCCACATTACCCGTTTACTTAATCTATGTTTCATTTTATAGGATATAATATTAAATCATGCCAAATAAAGCAGCTATTAGAAAATGGGATCTAGAAAACCTGAAGAAAGCAGTCGAACGAGTAAGAAATAATAAAATGGGTATTAAATTAGCTGCAAAAACATTCAATGTCCCTCGTACCACACTTCATAGAATGGCAAGAAGCGAAGCCAATGTTACCGATCTATTGTCAACACCATTAGGACGAAAGCCAGTTTTTTTCACAGAACTGGAAAGCCAATTAGTCAAATATGCCATTGAAATGGAAACGCGTTATTAGGGTCTTACTCGCAGTGATATTCGGTCACTTACATTTCAACTTGGAAAAAGAAATGGAATATCAAATAACTTTTCAGCCATGAAAGAGTGTGCTGGCAAAGACTGGCTATATGGATTTATGAGACGACATAAAAATCAGCTAAGTATACGTAAGCCAACAGGTACTTCTTTTGACAGAGCAAAAGGATTTACCAAGAAAATGTGCAATGTGTTATTTTTTGACATTCTTGAAACTGAGTATGGCCAGCAAAACTTTCCTGTTTCTTCCATATGGGATGTAGATGAAACAGGACTTTCAATTGTTCAAAGTGTATATCCAAAAGTTGAAAGGGAAAGCGACAAATAGGTTCAATGACATCAACTGATCGCGGTTCTTTAGTTACAGTTATTACTTGTATGAGTGCAAGCGGCTCATCTGTAACACCATTTCCCAGGAAAAATGATAGTCCACAGTTAATGAAAAATGCACCACCTGGCTCTGCTTCAGCGTGTCATATATCTGGTTGGGTTCAAACAGATATTTTTACGAAATGGTTCCAACATTTTCTAAAATGCACAAAACCTAATAAAAATGAGCCACATTTACTTATAACACAACTTACTTATGATACAAGAAACATAGATTTGTTAGAGCTAGCACGTCAGAATGGGGTGGTAATAATTTCTCTTCCCCCGCACTTCAGTCACAAAATGCAGCCCTTGGACAAAACATTTATGGGTCATTTGAAAATTTACTACAGTGAAGAAATCAAGAGATTTACTCAAGAAAATGCGAGAAAAGTGACTCAGTATGATATAGCTGAACTATGTGCTAGAGTTTAGCTTGAAATTCAAACGGGTGAAATTGCTATAAACGGATTTAAATGTACTAGCATCTATCCATTCGATAGAAATATTTTTAAAGAGTCTGATTTTATCGCAGGCGAAACAGTTTGTAATATATATATATATATCCCCAGTTATATAAAAAGACACCGAAGCATCATGCGAAATTGCCACAAGTTCAAGTGCTCAAGAAATTCCCGTAATCAGAAAGCTTGTCCTCCCTAAGTTCAACTCTTATTCCTGTTTTTGTTATATTTTCATCTTTTGCCATGGAGGATTTTTATGTTTTTAGTTATGAATAAAAACGAAATTCATTTTTTATCAGTTGAAGTTTTTTAAATCAGATATACATATGTACATATTTTCGTTTCTGGTAATATGGAATAGTGTTCCACATTACTCACCGGTGGGGTTCCACATTACCCTCTAATTTTCTAAACGAAGCTTTTTCAGATTTTTCTTATTTAACTATTCCTAAAGTAAAAAAATTAAATTTTTGTAAAATAATCAGTTGGTACACCGATAAGCAAACGTATTAGAACACATCTGATTAAAATTTTATTAATACTTTTTCAAGGAATCCAAAAGAAAAAATAGGGGTTCCACAATACCCGAAGTTACCCTACGTACAGTGTTCAAATAAGCGTCTCATAAATCATAACGATATACTTTACATACTCAATATACCTCGTAATCAAGTTCAAGTTTCCAGCTCTAAGAAATTTTCCAATAATTTCATTTATAGTAAACTTGTGAATTAGACATAAAGAACTTTTTATTTTAATTCTAATTTTCGTGATAAAATGACGTGTACATTTATTATGAAAGACCAAAATACAATTTTGGTTCTAAAGAATAAATTGCTGCCAGGAACATGTAAACTGATTTTGACATTCAAAACGTACTTTATTATAAAGATACGTGAGTTACCATAATTTTAAAATATTACAGAAAAGGAAACGCTGTTCAGAATACGTCTATTTTTCATATTGAGAGTGCTAGTAGCTGATAACATACGCGTAACTCACCGCCTACTCCGGATACCAAAGATTAATCTGGTTTACGAATTTTATAGGGTCTGAATACAGGGAGAATATTCCTTCGTTACGGGTGTATTATAAATGAGGTTTGCTAAATTAAAATACGATAATACCAGTACATCATACAATAATTACTGGATGAAAGTGTTGTTGAAATTTCTATGAATATACACTGTGAATAGAATTTGGGCAATCCCAATAACTGAAGATAAAAAAAGATTTATTACACAAGTTTATAGAATTTTGCCCACTACTCCGATAGTAAAATGTTGCAGAATGTAATAACCGTATTTTTTATATTAAGCTATTGTAAATCCAGGGGGACGGATTCTCTACGTCTGATATTTGGTATCAGACGTAGAGAATCTGTCCCACATGAATTCTGTAATTTTTGTATTTTGCCGATGTTTTTGGAGGAAATGCATACGTTATACATTGAAACAGAATAATTTAAATTATATAAAATAAGGAATAGACAAAGTAATTATTTAGTTCTTCTATTTGAAAACATACTCTTTGTGTACATAGTTTTTAAAAAGTATAAGCGCGTTGCATATATATAAGTTAACATGTCCTTCAAAATTTAATTCACCATCTATAACTATTCCAAGATTTTTCATCCTGCGCTTGAATGGAATACGATTGGTATAAATAAAAATACTAATTCTTCCACAATAAATATCGTCGTTTTTATATTTTGTTGAGTCAAATAAATTTACATCGGTTTTTGTGTCATTTAGAGAAAGTGAATGTCCCTTAGATACGCATGCCAATTGTTAATTGTCCGAATTTAATTTAAAACAAGCATCATATGTGTCGGACCGAAAAGAATAATAAAGATTAATATTATGAGCGTACAAGTAGCAACTACAGAACTTTACGTAGTTCATGTAATGAAAAGTATATATACAAAGTGTATCGGAAAATCATTAAGGGTTTTTTCGGAAGAAAAAATACATAATTTTCAAGAAAATGGAAAAATTTATTTATTCAGAATATTAGTCATTTGTTTCTACAGATCTTGCCCAACTTTCAGGCAATTTATGGATGCCATTCCAAAAAAATTGTTTATCCTTCGAGCGAAGCCATTCGTCGAACCATTTTTTAATTTCTTCGAAATTGGCGAAGTGCTACTCTGCAAGCGCGTAGACTATTGATGCGAAAAGGTAATGGCCGAACGGTGCAAGGTCTGGAGAGAACGGCGGGTGTGATGTTATGTCCCATCCAAATACTTTCAACGCTTCCTTTGCTATATCTTTGCTGTATCTTCACTTTATCGTGTCTTCGGGACCATTCTGCACGTTTTTCTGTCAATGTATGGTTCAAATTGATCGTTTGTTGTCGGTAGCGATCGGTATTAACTGTTTTGCCAGATTTGAACAGTATGTAATACATCACGCTATTCTGATCCTACCAAACACAGAGCTTGCGACCAAAACGATTTGGCCTTGACCATGACTTTTGGCGCTTAGTAGTAAAACCATTTTTCATCACCTGTCGTAATAGTGTTACTTTCGCAAAACACAACATGTGTGGCTTTGAAGCTTGATGTCAATAGAATAAAATGACATACGTATCAAATCATAACATTGCATAAGTAAGCCAAGCGACATCTGTTAGAAAAACCGGCAATGACTTTCCGGTACACCTGGAAACGTAAAGTAGAAGATCGAGTGATTGAACCCTTTGGTACTCCACATGTAATAGGAAGAAAAGACATCTCGCTCCCCACAACAACGCATCTACTTCGGTCAGGAAGGTAACTGTGTCATAAGGCAACAGCTTCTAGGTCGAAACCAATATGATGAAGAATTGTCCTCAACAGGTTATGATTTACATCAAATGCTTTAGAATAGTCAAGCGGGCACATTATAGTTAATTTTCTCTTACCATCCCCCCCCCCCTCCCCCAATTATATCATATAATTCAATTATGTTTAATTAAGCTGTATTGCAAGTAAATCGTTTCCTAAAAACGACTGTGCAGATTGTAATATGTTAATTTCGATTATATGTTTTTTTAACTGCGACTCAAACAACTTTTCAAGAACTTTGGATAATATTGGAAGAATATTTATTAGTAAGAAATGTATTCATTCACAACAACACAACAACAACAAACTTGAGCAAACGAACTACTACTAGAAATTTTTAAACATAAAGGAAACCCATTCTGAGTAAAACAAGTGTTGATAGTATGCAGTAAATATGATAAGATATGAGAACAGCACAATTGGATAAAGTCGTTCTTAAGACTATCAATAATTACAGAATGTGTCTTAGCAGAACGGATAATCTCGTAAATCTCATCTTCCGGAACCGCTTGTAGTTTCAAGTTATCTTTGTGTTTACTATTTAAGTACATATTGTAAAATGCACTATCAAACTAGTACTGAGGAATGGAACTTCCAAAAAACTTATTAATGGCATTCATCTTAGATCATCGTTGATGCCTTAGTCGACGTATTTTCGAATATTCTTTGTCATGACTCTGTGATATCTCCAGTCTCTGTCGCTAATAATGGGTCTAGCTGTATCAGAGTCTCGTCATTCGATACCGCTTAAGTGCTTCGGAACATAAGATGGATTGGGGAAGATATGACAACTGGACATGGAAGACTTTCGAGCTTTTTTATTAGAGATTGCACATAAAACTTTATGCGATCCTCTCTGAAAAACGTCTTCCTTCTCATAAATGTCGAAAGTCAGCAGAACAGCGCTCGTTTTTAAGAAAGGAGATTCTTCAAACATTTATATCTATAGACCAGTCAGTAGCCTCAGTAATTTTACCAACATTGGCGAACATTTTGTATACCAGCAAATATACGATTATATAGAATGTATATTGGCGGCCCAACAACACGGATTTATTTTTATTGGTCAACTATTACTAACTTGGCAGAAGTGATACAACATATTACTGAAGCACTAGATCATCGCTCTCAAGTAGATGTAATTTATACTGATGTTGCCAAGACGTTTGATTCGATTGATCACGATCTACTATTGATTAAACTTGATGCACTTAGTTTCTCTTGGGTTCTGTTGGAGTTTCTGTCGTTGTACCTATAACGGCGTTTAGTTAGGTATGCTTTAATGGTTACTAAGGTAAACCTTTTTATATACCTTCCTCCCTTAGGAATCGAATATAGGTTTATTGTTATTCAACGTTTATATAAATGATTTGTTATCTCAATTGGACTGTAATATATTGGCGTACGCAGATAATTTAAAAATAGTTTGTGAGAAATCAAATGTGGAGAATTGCGTGAATCTGCAAAAGAAATCTGTGTATCATCAACGATTGGTGCATTAGCAAAGGAATCACCTGAAGCCTGGTAAAACATTCAGCCCTTACCTACTCTAGGGAGTGGTATCTAGTGGTATCCCTCAGAGTTTGACTATATGTTGAATAACATCACACTGGAGCGAAAAAGAAAGGTTTGGGAGTTTGGTTTGACTATCGCCTTCAATTCACAGGTCACATAATGAATCGTGGTGCTGAAATCAAGTTACTAGAGTCTCTAATAAGATCGTGCAAGCACTTTGACAATGCTTTAGCTCTAAAGTCCGTATATAATTCATATGGCAGGAGCAAACTTGAGTATTCCTCCATCATATGGTACCCATCCTATAGACATCAACAGGTTACCTTAAAAATAGTACGAAAACATTTTTTAAAGTATCTCTCTTATAATAAAGAAAATTCATATCCGCTAAGAGGTACTGATCACTCAGTGCTGTTGCAGCGACACAGTTTTCATTCTTTAACAGAACGAAAGGAGGTGCAGACTGCCAAATTTATATGGACACTTGTAAATAACAAAATAGACGCTCCTATGTTACTTCGGGGGTTTGTTCTGTAGTACCTGCTAGACCCAAGATCGTCCAACACCAACACTAATATTTTAAATAAAGCTCCTCCCTTGGTGCATATGATGAGTAATGTCAACAGAATAATAAGAAACTTATTTGTTTATTTTGTTGTTTTCTTTTTTACTATTAAAAGTTATACAACTAATTTTGATTAGTTCTCATTTTTCGTTTTTCCTTTTTGATTTACTAACTTTAACTTTCTTTTGGTTTCTATTTTCTGTGAAAACTGCCGCACACTTGTATTTCTTGCTCTTTCTATTGTGTCCTGTAAGCGGCAAATTTATTTCTGCTGGACAATAAAGATATTATTATTATTATTATTATTTCGTAAAGGATTTTCGATTTGTGCTTACCGACAATATCAAAGGAAATGCCACGTATTCTTAGTATTTGGCGAAGATATCTTGATTTTATATTCCAAGTGTGTATTCCGTTCTCATGTGCAATAGCATTTGTTATTCCAATGAGTCTCACTTCTTTTAAACAATCTAGGCATTATCTCGGAGATTCTTCATAGTTCTGATAGTATCAATTAATCAAAGTGCGAGAGCCTTAGTGAAAAGTAAAGCTAGCAGAAGAAAATACGTATTCATTAAGGCTAGCAAATAATAATTGAAGGCAACCCCCATTATATTAACATCCTTGATAGCGTAAATTTCGAGAATAGAATTTCAAACAGATCGCGTTCAAAAGCGTATTAAAATGAAATAATTTAAAACTTCTGTATGTGCGCCAGTAAGGTTTGGAACAATTTACAGACAATTTCAATGTTTAATGAAATGGAATTTCGAACAAATCGCGTTCAAATGTATTATAGTTAAAGAATTTAAAACTTCTGTACGTACGCCGCCAGTAAAGTTTAGGACAATTTCCAGACAATTTTAATGTGCAGTAAATCAATTCATACGTCACCAAATGAATATTTATAACACCAGAATCTGTAACCAAACCACTATCGGAGGCAAATACTAAATCAATTACTGTTGAAATAGTACGAGTAATACAAGAGGGAGACACAATAATTCATGTTTAATTTATTAATTAAACGCAATAAAAACGTTATTTTAAAAATTTTTTTAAACGTTGGTTTACAAACTTCTTCGCTCATTCGATTCCTATGTTACAACAAATCTTATTTCCGAATGAGACAGTCTTAGAATGGAAAAAATTTAATCCATAGAATCCCTATCATTCTGTGGATTAAATTTTTTACATTCTAGTAAAAGATTATCTCATTCGAAAATAAGATTTTGCAATACCCTCAATTGTTATAATATATATGCTCCATCTTCCCTTGAGGCTCTTGAGATTGTGATATCAGTAGAGCATGGTCACCATCCAGCGTCAGTAATGGTTTGGTTAAGAAACTCCTAGGATGATAGACGCATCTGAGGAACTTCTAGAAATAACAACAAAATTATTGCACCACAAATACAGACAATATGCACATATCACACACAGAACTCGATCACCTTCGCCGAAGAAATCACACGCAGGCGTGCGCACCGCGCCGCACCTATCAAGAGATATATAAGAAGATTACGTCGTAGTACGGTTTATTATGCTTTTAATCTCTGAAGCAGACGAAGGGTTCATTAAAACGTCAGAGCACCTAGAGTCCTGGTCAGAATTGTCCTTCAACGCGGTATAACACCCGAAAAAACTCACATACGTCGTACGACCGCGAAAGCATCACACCCAATTTAATGTATATAAGAAATAGAACGTAAAAAATATAAACGCATGTAAATAAAAGAAATCATATAGCATTAAATATTCATTATGAAACAAAAGAAGGAAACAGTACAACTACATCATTTTATTAACAAGTCAGACGTAAAATTGTATCACATTTATATTTAAATCTAACAATGAATAAATCATGAATATACACATCAAATTAAATTTATATATACTATTACAACACTCTCTACACTAGACCCTAGTGTAAATCGAAGCACCGAAAGCCCGTATTGCTTACCTTAAAAAAATATAATCCTTCATAACTTCTAAAGCAGGAACTAGCCAGTTAATTTGGAGAATAGGAGAGTTCCTGAATAAGTTCTTAGGAGGCACCACAGCATTAATCCCTAGTAGGATCCTTGCTAATGCACATGGATTCTCAAATACGTGCCAATGACAAAAAATTTTGAGCAATACAAAATAAAACGCTAGATTGATTTCTAAACAATCAACTCATTTATTAACATGAATTTAAGGACTACATAATCTAGGTACGAGGGAGCGTTTTTATATTCGCGGAATGAGCGGGTTGTAGAGGGGTGAGAAGGCGCATTGGGGGCGTGGCCTGTGCAGCGACTCATGATTAGTATAAATACGAAGTTTCATTGTTATTAGACAGTTAGTCTTTGAGCTATCGTCAACCAAGTAACATAATCAGGAGTGAAAAGTGAAATATGGTAAAAATCGAATATCGTGCCGTTATAAAGTTCCTTACCAGGCAAGGAAAATCAGTCGCGACCATAATGAATGAGATGTCATTGGTTTACGGCGACTCTTGTCCAGGAAAAACCATGGTGTACAAGTGGCATAGTTTATTTAAACAAGGAAGGGAATCCCTTGAAGACGACCCGAGGCCGGGCAGGAGCATTGAGGTGACCACGCCAGCACTTATCCAAAAAGTTGAACAAATTGTACTCGAAGATGCTCGACTAAAGAAGAAACAACTCGCAGAAATGGTTGGAGTATCCGATACAACAATTTTTAAAATCCTACACGATCATCTCGGCATGTCTAAGGTCAGCGCAAGATGGGTGCCGAGAATGCTCACGCCGCCGCAAAAACAACAGCGCGTAGAGTGTTCGCGTGCATTTTTGGACCTCTGTAATGAAGACAGGGATGGTGTATTGAGTGGAATTGTTACTGGAGACGAAACTTGGGTTCATCATTATTAACCTGAGTCCAAACAAGACTCCATGCAGTGGCATAAAAAGGGCACAGCACCTCCCGAGAAATTTAAAGTGTCACAATCAGCTGAGAAACTCATGGCAACGGTATTTTGGGACTCGGAAGGAATATTGTTGATTGATTATAAAGATAAAGGTGTTTCTATAACCGGAGAATATTACGCTTCAATATTAGAGCGACTAAAAGAAGCCATTAAAGAGAAAAGACGGAGAAAATTGCTTTTGCACGACAACGCGCCCGTCCACAAGAGCCGCGTTGCGTTAGCTGCCCTGCATAAGGTGGGCTTCGAAATTGTGAATCACCCACCCGACAGCCCAGACCTGGCCCCGAGTGATTATTACCTGTTCCCGAAAATGAAAAAACAGCTGCGGGGTAAAAAATTTACTATGATGAAGTCAAGGAGGCAGTTTCGGCGTATTTTGCAGATAAAGAGAAATCATTTTTTTATGAGGGTATAAATAAATTAATTGAAAGATGTGAAAAATGTATCCGTCTTGCAGGTGAATATATTGAAAAAGAAAAATAATTTGGTTTTTTTATTTCCACCCCTTGTCCCCCATTCCGCGAATATAAAAACGCTCCCTCGTATATATAAGATTCTAGAAATATTAATATACCATAATTACCCACAAGTACTACTAGTACAGTTAATGATTAAACGAACAACCCTGATATACAAGATTTCAGAATTAATAATATAATTACCAGCATATGATTAATATTTAAATGAACAATTCTGGTAAATTAGATCTCAGAGTTATTAATATAATTAACAACATATAATTAACGATTAAAAGACAATTCTGGTAATTAATACCTCAAAGTTATTATTATATCTAATTAATTATTATTATCAATATAATATACTCGAACTGTTCAAAATAACAATTCGAGTATATAATATCTCAGAATTATGAATTACTTACTGGCATATAATTAGTGATAAAAATATGGGCAATACTAGTAGTTAGATCCTTAATGGATAGCTATTAAGTATAAAATCCTCTAATAATATTTACTTAACTAGTATAAACAATCTCTCATGAGTTGGACTGGATACATATGCAGTTTACATGAACTTTACACTGGTTACTATGCCTTACTGGTTTTACATTAACATTCCAGCTATCAGCTGAAAGCCCATTCGCTTATAACTAGTTACTAGACAATCTACGTTTGATAACACTGATCTTTACTAATCAGCTAATTAATATGTCAATTAATTATTCTGAAACTACTAATAAAATAGTCTAGTGGCTACCCAATTTATAGACAAAAACAACAACTAAAGATTCTTCTATCTTAAATAAACACATGGATGCTGCATCGAGGTAATCCGGGAGTATCCGAGTCACCATTAGCCTGTGACGATTAAAAATGTTCAAGTATGACTTAATGAATGCAGGAAGATGTTCAATTGACTTCGTGGTCCCGGCATGAAAAAAACAGTTACTAAAATTAACTGCTGCTTGGTATGGTATTTTGATTATCTCTAGAAACGCTCACTTGGTGAAGAAAAAAACAACGACTTTCTTCTGTTGAAAAGACCTTAGAAATTCCACAGGAAAACGACAGCAAATAGTCAAATAAAATAACAGTACTTAACTCAATTCTCATGGAGGGTCGCTAAAGAAATTTCCTATAACGAGGGTATCAACAAGAGGGTGGCGATATATCCACGTACTTCTCAATAAATACTAATCCAAATTCGGTGAATTAACATGTGTGTATACCAGAATCCAAGTAACCAAGTAACCCACCATGGAAAAGGCGGCTACATTCGTGTTCACACATTACAATAACACGTCAACAAATTTTGATCTCGAATGTTCTGGTAGCTTAACGTGACAATCAGGAAAAAACACGACAACGAAGTACGTCCGGTCACATGCATTCTTTTTATTAAAAGACAGTTAATTAACGCATGGATCAATAAGTCCCGAGACTAACAATGAAAACAACATTTTTTTTTGCAAATTTTTTTTTTATTCATCAACATAATCACCTTTTAGGGTGATACAATGGTTCCAACGCTTTTCCAATTTTTCAATACCATGTTTATAAAAAAATTTATCTTTCGCTTCAAAATAAGCTTCAATTTCAGCGATGACCTCCTCATTTGAGCCAAATCTTTTTCCCTGGAGCATTTTTTTAAGATCAGCAAAGAGCCAGTAGTCACTGGGGGCTAAATCTGGCGAATATGGGGGGTGGGGAAGCAGATCAAAACCCAATTCGTTCAATTTTGCCATTGTTTTCATCGACTTGTGGCAGGGTGCATTGTCTTGGTGAAAAAGGATTTTTTTTCACTGCATGTGCGGTCGTTTTTTTGCGATTTCCTCCTTCAAAAGCACCAGTAAGTCAATATAATAATCACTGTTGATCGATTTACCTTTTTCGTGGTAGTCAATGAAAATCACGCCATGTGTATCCCAAAAAACTGACGTCAGGACTTTGCCAGCTGACGGCTGCGTTTTCGGACGTTTCGGACGGCTTTCGCCAGCTGTGCGCCACTCAGATGACTGCCGCTTCGACTCTGGAGTGTAGTGATGTATCCATGTTTCGTCCATGGTCACGTAACGACGCAAGAAATCTTTTTTGTTGCGAGTAAATAGCGATAAACAGCTTTCTGAATCATCGACTCGTTGCTGTTTTTGTTCCATCGAGAGCAATCGCGGCACCCACTTGGAAAAAACCTTTTTCATGCTCAATTTTTCATGAAGGATAGTAAATACACTTCCATATGATATCTGTGTCATCTCAGCAATCTCACGGAGCTTCACTTTACGATCTTTCATTATAATTTTTATCACTTCACTCACATTTTCCAGTGTAACGGCTTCCACAGGTCTACCCGAGCGTTCCGCGTCATTTGTGTCGGTACGACCACGTTTAAACTCGGCAAACCACCGACAGTTGCTTTTGATGGACAAGAGTCAGGGTAACATTTTTCAATCCATTGTTTTGCTTGCGTGGTGTTTTTACCCATTAAAAAACAATGTTTTATCAGAACACGAAACTCGGTTTTTTCCATTGTTTAAACAAACTACAAAACGACTTTATTCCAACCTCGATAACTCAGCTGTTTCTAGTCCGATCGACTTAAAATTTTGACACGTTTCAAGCAAAGGTTAGTACTCTAGAAAGACGTGGTTACTGGTTTACTACGAGCGCCATCTATGGGTTAGTCTCGGGACTTATTGATCCATGTGTTATGAAACTCTCCGGGGATGTAATCGGAGCCTTTGTACATAAGATTTTCATAATCGAAACCTCTAGTTAAAGCACCATTAAGAAAATGGTGACGAAAGAGAAAACCATCATTACCTTACCCTGTTAATAATTAATGATATTACAAAAGAACAAGATAAAAATGACTTAAGTCAATTTTAATTAGTTAATTTTAGAACAAAGGATCGCTTACGTTTAGAAATTCAACAATACAGGACAGTAACGAGTCAAATTAAATCTAATGGAATGTATGCTTTTAAGAAAATCCGATGAATCGATAAATTATTTGAAAATTTAAAGGAATATTACATTTACAAAAGGTGTTATTTTTCTTCCTAGAGCGAAGAACCCGATGTTTGCATGAAGGTCAAAATGGACATGTGAAAATACAAAAAAAAATACAAAAATAAACATAATAATTTATGACAATACGTATAAATGTAGATAAAGAAATTTGATCTCCTACTTGCACTTTTAAAAATATTATAACAACTTTCTTATAGAATATATGTTATTTAATACACTCATGGTTATCTTCCGCCTAATTGTTCACGTACATAATATGATAGAAATAGAGTTAAAAATAGAAATTTAATTGAATAGGATATATGAACCCAGGACATGACAAACATTGTGACCATCATCCGCTTAGTTGGTTTGCTACCCCGATTCATTTACCTTTATTCAAATGTAATTAAATTAACGCGAAAATTCAATATGAAATCGATCATTCTTAAAATGAAATCTGATGTGAAATTTTTAAAAATGAGTGTAATAATACTTTTAATATCTGAATGATGCGTATGAATTCTTTTAACGACAGAAAATCTCTTTACAATTTTCAGAGACGTTAATTCAAAACGATAACTTGTTCTCTTACGATCGACTGTATCTTGTCTTATATGTTGAGCATTACCTTTACCCCGCCGTTTCACTTGCCATGACAACGTGGGCGGAATACTCCAAACTCTATTGCCATTTTCGTTTTTCGTTTTTAATTCTTTTAGAAACTTTTTAATTTTACTTTTACGAGGATGGTCCGAATAGTTTCTGACCTAACAAAGATACAAGACATTTTTTCTTAAAATTTATATTTATTTTTCTATATTGTCTCCTTGAAACACTACACACTTCTCCCAGCAATGCTTCCATGTCTTTAACTGGTTCAAATAGTACTCGGCGTTTTCTCTGCAAAATAATTGTTCAAGAAGGTGATTGCCTCCTCATTTGACAAAAATCTCTGTTATTCAAGCGCAATTTTTAGATAAGGGAACAAAAAAAAGTCGCTTGGGGCTAGATCTGGTGAGTAAGGCGGATGGTCAAGCAGTTCAAACCGTAATTCGTGGATTTTCGTCATGGCGTGAGACTTGGTGAAACAGGATTTTCTTTTTCTGCAAATGTGGCGGTTTCTCCACAATTTCTGCCTTCGGCTTGTCAAGTAATGATGCATAGTATGCTCCTGTAATAGTTTTTCCTTTTTGAAGGTAATCGATTAAGATAATTCCATGACTATGCCAAAAAACAGTCACCATCACTTTCCCAGCCGAAGAAACTGTTTTTGCTTTTTTGGAGCCGGTTCCCCCTTTGCAGTCCATTGTTTTGACTGTATTTTTGTTTGGAGTGTATAATGGCGTATCCAAGTTTCATCTACAGTAATCAATCAGCGCCAAAACTCGGATTTATTGTCCCTAAACTGCGTTGGAAATGTTCATTCGAACACGTTTTTCGTCTAACGTTCGCAAATGCGGCACCCAACGCGCGGATAGCTTTCTCATGCCTAAATCTTGATTTAGCATGTGACGACACGAAGACGAACACGTTCTTTGGACATATTCATAGCCTTTGTTATCTCTCTCACTTTAATTCGACGTAGACGACCATCGTTCTCCAATTGGTGAACTTTAGCGATGTTATCGTCAGTAGTTGTAGTTTTTGGACGTCCCGAACGTTCATCGTCTCCCTAGCTCTTGCGGTCACGTTTAAATTCTGCTGCCCAAAATTTCACTGTGGTAAATGATGGTGCACCCCGTACACAGATTTCAACTCATCTTTGATTTGCCTAGGCGTATTGCCTTTCAAAAACAAATATTTAGTGACAGCTCCATACTCGATTTTTTCCATTTTCACAAAAACATTCACATCGACTCACTCAAACGGCTGTCAAATAACAACTGCGCATCCAAAATGGATGAAACTTTGGTGAGTACCTGACAATAGAGTGTGTATTTAGTTGTTAGCGGATCCAGGGGTGACAGTTTGATTTATGAGCGATTATAATTATCTACTGATAATAACAACTTAGTAGAAATATGCACTACACACTAAACCGAATACGCACTGACTGAATATTTGGTTGTTAGCAGGAAAAATTTGTGCCAGATTTATCGCAGATCCAAGTGCGATACTGTGATTAATTATCTGTTGATGACAACTTAGTTATCGAAATTCGTATGCAGAATACGAACATGATGTGGTAAGAGGTTTTATTTACTTTTTTTGATTAATCTTATTGGTCAGTTTAAATACATTACTTTTAAATGGAAAATTTTTATCAATTTCAGTATTTGAATTATATCTATATATTTGTATATTTCCAAGTGTGAATTAAACTGTCTCGAGCGAAATACATATATATGTATGTACATGGAAATAAAAGTTTTAAGGAAATTTTTTAACGTTATGCAGAGCGAAATAATGTACATAAAGCCCTTAATGTAATTTCAATCGCTCACTACACCTCATGTACGTCGAATGTTATTTTACATAATCATAAATATTACATAATCTAAGATTGAAAATTTTCTGCACAATGTATGTTGGAAGATTTATTGTTTTTAGATTATACGTAAACGTTCTCGTGGTTTTGCCAATAACTACATAATAATTGGCACTATTGCCATTCTTATTATTCTTATTATTAGACTTGATAGTAGTCAACAATTTTCCTTTCTCACTTTTTTATTTCCGACTCTATGCCATTTTTAATTTACCACCTTGATTTACATGCTGATTTCTGATACTTTATCTCATCGAAGCATTGTAAATTTTGAAATCCATCTATTTTTAATACATAAAATCAATGAATAATACGCAAACGGTATGCAACTTAACCTACTTCTTAACATTTACTGCTAATATTTTAAATTACCAGGGGCAAGTTGAGGCGGGATATTCAGACATATTAAATGCTTTTAATCGAATAAATGATAATATATTGATAAATAAATTAGGAGTCACTATTAACATTTTCTGAACATATTTTTTAAACAGACCAGAATATGTAACATACCATGGTTTCACATCACGCACTCAGGTGTTCCCGAGGAGTCCAATTTGGGTCCAATGTTGTTTTTACTATTTTTAATGATATTCTTAACACGGTCGATTGTTATCGTTGTGCCTTTGTTGATGATCTTAAAAGTTCTACAGCTATAGAATCAATAAACAACTATATTCGACTTCAAGCTCAAATTAGTAAAATCGGATTGTGATGTTAAGTTAACATACTCAAGGTGAACGTAAGTAAGTGTAACGTTATCAGTTTCAAGAAATTAAAGTCGATTTCATACACTTAAATATGTGGTACAATGGAGTTAAATCTTTGTTATATAGTTAATGATCTTGGAGTACGTTTAGTTAGCAAATTCACTTTTGGTGAGCATATTAAGTCAGCTGTGTCAATGTAAATATCGGTTATTAAGATGTTGGGTTTCATTATGCGTAATTCAAAAGTTTTCACCAACAGTGCTACACTAAAAACATTATGAGTGTTGCTTTCTTAGGAGGCGGAGAACTCTAAATTGAAATAAAACACAGAAAAACATTTTTAACATCCATGAAATTGGCTTTACTTGAAAGATAATTCTATGGCATTAATATTCGAATATGATTTCGGGCATGCGGGCGCCGCGGCTGGCGCATACATAGCGTAATCTGGAGGTCCATTTTTCACGCACTTTTCGCAGTAAATCAGGTTGCATTTGGGCAATAACGTGTGGAATGTTGTGTTCCAAGTACTAAATTGTTTCAGGTTTATCGGCGTAGACATGCTATTTCATATACCCCCAAAATAACCAAATTGCGTCAAATCGCGCGAACGAGGTTGTCAGTTTGCAGGCCTATTTCGTGAAATTAATCGTTCGTCAAATGTTTCTTTCAGTAAATTAATTGTATCGCGCGC